>BLKR01012060.1:0-24137 GCA_011170035.1 Teleogryllus occipitalis | reverse complement strand
CCCGCCCTCTCCATATGCCGCCTTTCCCGCCCTCTCCACCTTCACACCCAACACCCGTCCTCCCCGCCTTTGCCGCCATCTGTGCCTTCACATTCCTCTCCGACGTACACGCCCACTCCGCCTTCGTCACTCTCCCCGCCCACTCCACCTTCACCCCCCAACACCCGTCTTCCCCGCCTTTGGCGCCGTCTGTGCTTTCCCAGTCCTCCCCACACGCCCACTCCGCCTTCGACATTCTCCCCACCCTCTCTATATCCCGCCTTCCCCGCCCTCTCCACCTTCACCTCCCCACCCTCGCTCTCTCCGCCATTACTGCCCTCTGTGCCTTCGTTGCCCTCCCCGCTCTTCCAAAATTTTACCTCGCCGCCCTCTCTACCCTCTCCGCCTTCACCGCTCTCTCCGCCTTTGCCGCCCTCTCCAACTTTAACGCTCCCTCTGCCTTCGACACTCTCTCCGCCCTCTCCACATCCCCGCCTTCCCTGCCCTCTCTGCCTTTGCCACCCCCGCCCCACCCTCGCCCTCTCCGCCTTTGGTACCCTCTCCGGCTTTCTCGATCTACGGAACGCGCGCGATCTTTCCTTGCTCTTGCTTGTCCTATCCTCAACCCCTACCTACCTACACACACACACACACACTCACACGTATTACACTACTACATATATCGGGAGACCTTAGTCGGAAACTTAAAGTTTGTCCAGGCTGGGGCGGTGCCCCGCTGGTGTTTGGGAGAAATCCCCGCAAGCTGACGTTGGTCGGCACCGGACCTCACCAGCCAGCGGGGGAAGATCTCCGCTACTTTCCACCATGAAAACTTGCACTACGTGTTCGGGACTAATGATCATAGCGGTAGATAAACCCTAAATCTGTAATCAATCAATCAATCAATCAATCCATCGGTGACCCTGACGCCCCGCAGTCAATCCACCTCGTTTTCACTCCCAATGCACCCCGGACACTTCCACTCCACCCTGGCGGCCAGTCGCCAACCGACCCATCTCGCTGCCGCTCCCAACACTTCTGTGCCCCCGCACCGCCTCGGCTCCCTCTACACAACACACCCCAACTCGTGTTAGTCACTCCAAACCACTCGCAACAGAGTTGCCTCCTCCCTCAAGATCGCTCCGTTCAAGGTACAATGGAAAGCAAGGCCCTTCTTGCTGAGCCGAGGCACTCCTCTGTCCGATTACGGTCGCTTCATGTGTGTTCACCACACCCTGCGGTCCTCCGGCACTGTCAACACTTAACACCCAGGTTTGTCCGCTTGTCTGACATAGTTGCACACCATTTCTATTCTTCGCTTTTTTTTTCTTTTATCTTTCGCCTTGACTCCATTGTTTCATACCTCTCGCTCTCATCTCTTCATTTACTTCCCTTTCCCTTAAACGCCTCATTCACTCTAGCATCACATTTGCTTCTTTCCTACGCCCACCTTTTGGTCTACGCCCATCTCCACCCTTGCTTCAAAGACCTCCTTAGAACTTGACTCGTATTGACAGAGAATTTCTTGAAAATGTTCGCAAAAGTGGGCGTGTTTGTTTCAGGGACGCAAAACGAGGGAAATGAAAAGGCGTAGATTTTTATCTGGAAGGGGAAGTTCTCGAGGAAGGGTTGCTACCAGACGCTTCACTTTCTATTTTGAACTCCTTGTCTCGGAGATTTTCGTTTTCTTTTGGGTAGATATATGTATATGGTAGTTGTGAAGAGTTGCTCAACCAATCATTGTATTGAACGTTTCTGCAGATTTCTAAATTTCTGTTAACTCCTTTTTGTTCGCTCCCATTTTGCTTTAAACTAAATAAAGGTATCAGTCGACTGTTCACTGTTTAACCTCAACGAGGTTAAAACAATGGCAATACTCCGAGAAAATAAATGATCTCTCAATTTTTTTTAATTAAGCCTTTGTGAAAATAAGTAACCTAGAGTCACATCGTCTAATTATTCACATAATTTCACGCCAGTCTGTAGCTCTTGAAATTATCGTGGTATATACGCCCCATTATCGATGACCGTTTTTGAATACAGAAACTCAATTTCGTTTGAAAGATACGCATTTTATTTCTAAGTTTTATATATACTCATTTAAGACTAAAGACTTCTTTTAGTTGTTCATATGTTGCTAAAGTTCCTCTTTATCTCTTGTGGGTATAATACTTTTTAACTACTCTCGTGGACGCTCCTTATGGCGACACAGGAAACTATAATATGATATAACCTGACATGGTATTTTTTTAATTTTATATTTTACTAAAAAAAGAAAAAAGAATAAATATTAAGCACCACGATGGAGATACTTTATCCTCTGCAGTAAAGCGTATTTCAGCGACCTGGCCCGAACGTTTCCTGAGTCAGAAAAGGGCAATTCTCGAGTATCGCTGAAGCCATTACATGCACATTCTTATTACTGATTGGCAAAGAGATATTAAAAAAACATCACACTGTGTTCTGTATTAAGTATCCTTCAAATACCAACAGGAACCATTAGGATCGATTTAGAGAAGTCCAATTTAAACACGTTTGCAGAACATTCGATTTCTTTAATGTTTCCCGCAAAGAAATCCCAACTGGAAATCAAACTCGAATGGTATCTCCTCGAATAAATGAAGAACAACCTCATTCCGTAATTATCCATTGAAAGCGACCCCACGCTGCATTATTCATGGCACGATTCATCGAGCTCGTCGCAATTACAAGACATTGGCTCTCAGAAAAACAGCACAATCAGCCAGGTCTTTCTTACGAGTCACCCGCGCGAGTAATCCTTCCCATCATCTAATTGCCCGGCAATTTACTGCGATCATAACTACAACAGTTGTTCGTCACGTTCACCACGCAATTATCCGGGCGAGAGCCCGGGGGTTGGGTTGGGCCGGGCGAGAGAAAGCGTTGACTGGCGATCGCAGCAGGAGGCCGCGCCGGTGGTGCTGGAGGTGGAGAAGGCGAGGCCCCCTGCTGGGCGCTTTCGGGTTACGAGAGCAGTTGGGCTATTCTTAACACAATGTCAGCACTCTCCAACAGTCACGCTCAATGTTCTTCTTGTAATGAGGAATACCTGATTTTTCAGTGATGACTTCCATGTAATACAGTAAACGTTCATTAACACGAATTCCAAGGGGCCGAAACCGTTCGTGTTATAAAAAATTGTGATATCGGAGTATTATAAATCTCCGTATTACCATAATCCTTCGCTAGGACCGACGTTTTGTCCGTGTTATGGCGAAATTCGTGTTAAGCGAGTTCGTGCTAACGAGGGTTGTTTATTGTATCTCCAATATCTCGATATGGGTTTAGAAAATGTTCATGTATTTTTTAGATGTGTTTCAAAATATTTGAAAATTGAAAAAAAATTCAACTCTTATATCTAAACCAACAAAAAAATATTATATTTATTATTTACGCCTGTGTTAAAATGATAGTAATTACCCCCATTATCTGCTACCATCTTTGTGGTTATTTCTTCTCTATTCAAAGTTAATGTAATCACAAAACTTGACTGCAAATTCCAAATTGATACTTTAGAATATCCTCAACATCCATCATTTATAACACAAGCGGCAAGCGCAACTTCTTTCATAAAAACATGACTTTTCTCAAGTGTTCATTGCTTTCTAATTATGTGTCCGTCGTTCCAATTGTCATGAAATATTATACAGTGCACAAAATGTATTCGTCTCTAAACAATTGTACTTTGTGATTTTTTAAAAATTAATTTAATTGAAGAAATGATTGTTCCTAAAATGTTTGATTCTATAGATATCAAGTTTTGTTAAAACAATTAACTTACGAACAGAAAGATTATGGCAGACATTTGAATTATTTTACTAGTTGTGTACGTTAGTATAGTGTCAACGCTAGCGTGAAACAAAATGATGTGAGCGAGATATTCACAGTAGAGATTCTTTTTTCATGTATGGTCAACTGACAGAAGTTTCTATTAGAGTGTCTAGTAGTAGTGTGAATATCTCGATCACTTAATTTTGTTTCACTTTAAAAATTGTTGTTTGAGGAACTATATTGATGGCTTAGTTCCCAAAAATTGTATCTCTTGAGTTCACACATTAAAGAAAACCAAACGAAAAAGTTTGTAAAGTTGCATTTACTGGACTGAGCTATACATATTGCAGTCAATTGTGGGAATATATAGAAAATTTATTGTTAATTGCTTTTTGCTTTTAAATTTATTGCTATTAGAATCTTTAAAAGAAAGAGATTCATAATTCTAATATATTTATCTATAGTTGGGATTTACATTATTTGGTAGTGACAGTTAATATCGATGCCCTAATGCACAAACATTACATGTCTAACAGAATTTTAATAAAATACTTGACCTCTGGCTACCTACAGGATTTTTACTTTTCCTCCCTGTTCTATAGGATACGGACCATTCCATAACATTGAAACCATTTGAATTCCCTTACATGGGCAAGAATGCTTTGAATCCAGCGTTCCAACAGATTTTCTACATCCCATTGTAGACTATCATGTATGAGAAAACACTTACAACACACGTAGTTTAGTTTCTTTTAGTGATCGTGATAGTTGCTACTTTTCAATTTTTTACCTATCTCGCATCTAAACAATATTTCATTCTACATACTCCTGCACAGCTTTACCTCACTCTGAAACCGGCTATATTCTCTCGAAGATCAATACCCATACCGGGGATTTTTGGAAGTTGGCCACTGTTCCTCACGCTACCACGCGAGAAATTAATTCCCCATTTCCGTCAGTAAAATGTAGTTGGGGAAGTACAGCGGGAAAGTTGAAATTCGAAAAATTTTCGAAACACAATTTTCATTCCTCTTACGCCGACGCTAATATGAATATGGAAGGGGCGCGGGAAGTCGGGAGAGGCGCCGGGCACGAGCGCCGAACACGAAGTGGTTGGAGAACGCGGGACGGGGAAAAGGGCAGGGCGCTTGGAGTTTGAAACGAGTGCGGAGGCGAATGGGGTGGTCAGCTCCCACGCGGGTAACTCCTAAAGACGGCTCCACACATTCGGCATTCGCCGAGCAGCGAGCTAGTGCTCGCTCAATCTCGATTGATTGATTTTTTCGTGTTTCCGGGCACGTCAACTGCTTTGGTCATTAGTCCCGGTAGTGAGTGCATGTTTTTTGTCGGGAGATGGCGGTTATCTTACCCCGCTGGATGGCGAGATCCGGCGCCGACCTACCGTCGGCTAGTGGGGTTTCCCCCTAACCAGGACTCTCCCACCATCGGGGCACCGCCCGAGCAGGGACAAGCTCTAAGCTCCCGACAGGTCTCCCGGAATATGTGTTAATGTAGTGCATGTTAGTGTAAGTGTGTGTGTAAGTGGAGAGGATAGGACAAGGAAGAGGAAGGACAGATCGCGCGCGGTCCGTGGCCCGTTTGGTAGGGTACTGCTCCGGCATTCCTCAATCTCGAGCAACTGACGTGTTCGGCGAATGTTCGCTCCCATTGATGTGTCCAAAAGACCGACACGCGGTGGGAAGGGTGAGCACCGAACGTTCGTCACTCGGCAAAAGCAAGCAACTCATTCACACTACTCGGAATTCGGCGAGCGGTTGCTCGCTGTTCGCCGAATAACGAATGTGTGGAGCCGCCTTAAGGAAGAAAGACGAACGGAAAGGAAAGTAAACGATGGATTCAGGAATGAATCATTTGTAAGAAGTGAATTTGGAACAATGAGTGATGTAGGAGGAACGATATACAAAATATTCGGTGCGCCAGGTAAGTCTCTCTGCTCCGAGCCGAATCAGGGGCCTCCTGTTGAATATTGCATTTACGGTCGTAGCAACTAGATCACTGGGAAGCAAATGAAGGGGACACCCTTCCATCATCTCTTATGATGGTGGTGAGTACACAATTTATGTTTTCATTTGTTGTAAGCTGAAATTCGTGCTACCAACATAATTTCTGTTGCTAGCGCTCTCACCAGCCACTGGTGCCGCCGCGGAGAAATTTGACCGGCGCACTATAATTAGAGAAAAGTGTGAACAAGAAAATAGAGTATTCAAGAGAGGTGGATTAGTAGGTACGAATGAGTTAAAATGAAAAGAAATAAAATGTATCTGAGTCGACAAGAATAAACTTAATTGACAGCACAATAGGTAGTGTATATAAAAAAAAAGGACTGAACTTTTTTAACTTTATTCAACGTCATAACAAGCGCCTTCCGTAAGTCAACTGATATTCACTTGATTTACTCTTTTAAGAATACCAGGGGTTTCCTATGCAATAAAATACAATTGTACAGTGGTCACTCGTCTGTATTACGAGTGATTATTTTGTATAATATTTCGCTGATACAAGGTCCGAAAGCATGTTTAAAACTCGCTCGTAAACGAGTAACGTGAAAATATGAAAGGTAGAAATGGCCTCTGAACACAAATACTGTACGTTAGGTGCCGAAGGAGAACCTGAGGAGAGGCTTTTGCTGGAAGGAGACGCACTCGCGCACGCGCCTGTGGGTGCACATGTGTGTTTATATGTGTGTGTTTGTGTGTGTGTGTGTGTGTGTGTGTGTGAGAGAGAGAGAGAGAGAGAGAGAGAGAGAGAAGAGAGAGAAAGAGAGATCAGAGACAGAAGAGGCAGGAGATACGAGAGAAAGAGGAGAGAAGAAACAGGAGATACGAGGGAAGGGACAGGAGAGAGGAGGGACAGAAGAGAGAGAAGGGACAGAAGAGAGAGAAGGGAAGAAGAGAGAGAAGGGACAGAAGAGAGAGAAGGGACACAAAAGAGAAAAAAGAGATAAAAAGGAAAGAGAGAGTGAAAGATGAGAGAGAAGAGACAGAGGAGAGATTCAAGGGAGAGAAATATGAGAGAGAAGACACAGAGGATAGATTCAAGGGAGAGAAAGATGAGAGAGAGAGTAGAAAGAAGAGAGAAACAAGAGAGAGAGAAAGAGAGGGAGAGAGAGTAGAAAGAAAAGAAATACAATGGAGAGAGATGGAAAGAGAGAGAAGCGACAACAGAGAGAGAAGAGAAACAAGAGAGAGAGGCACAAGAGAGAAAGAGAGAGAGAGAAGACAGGAGCAAGTCGGACCGCCTACGAGGCAGTTATGGCTGCGGCGCGGCAGTCGCGCTACCTGCTGCTGCAGCGGCGGCGGCGACGGCGGCTGCCGCCGGCCCGCCTGCCCCTGATGTTTGCCGGAGTTCGGCGGCTAATATTTGCGTGCGTTGTCGAGCGACTACGGCGGCGGCGACGACGGCGGCGTGGGGCGGCGGCGGCGGCGGGTATCTTGCCCAAACATCTGACATGGCCGCCGAGATACGGGCGCGGAGGGCCGGCGGCGGCGGCGGGCAGAGGCGAGCAGAGGCGGGGGCGGAGGCGATGGCGGAGGCGGTGGGGCTGGCGGCGGGGAAGGTCGAGTCAACAGGGCGGCGACGGCAGGGTCCCCGAGATGGAGGCCGGTGGAAGGCGCTGTTTGCCGTCGCGTATTTGCCGCCCCCGCAGCCCGGCCCCGCCCCGCCCCGTCCCCCGCGCCACACGGTGATTAGACCCTCCGTCGGCCCTGGGCGCACTCCCGACCCCGCGCGAGGCCACGCCCCCCTCCCCCTCCCTCCTGCCCCCTCGGCCCGCTGGTGCTCGCTAGGCGATTGTTCTTGTGTGCGGTATGTGCCGTTCCCAGTGCTTGCCGCCTTCCGCTTGTACTGCCTGTCGCCTTTGCATGTTTCATCTTTCTCTGGGCCTCAGGACTCTTCCTTACCATTTCCTTACTGCCCCTTTCTTGCTGGTTTCTCTACGACGTCGTGCTTAGAGCAATTTCATTTGCATAACATTCGGAAACATTAATTTTCTTCCTTTCATAATTCTTTGTACTCCATTATTCGTCTAAACGTTTTTTGTTTTCTTGCTTTGCATATACCTAACCTTGTTCCTCAGACTTTATTAGTCCCAAGTCTTTATTACTCATCTTGAATTAACACTTATTATCAGTCTTTCGTAGGATATTTCAAGTCCATTTATTATTATTATTATTATTATTATTATTATTATTATTATTATTATTATTATTATTATTATTTTATTATTATTATTATAAATATTTATTTCTGGTTTCGACACCTATTTCTTTGTTATTTCTCTCTCAATTTTTATTGCTGTTTCACCAACCTCATTATAATTGTCTTCCCTCATAATACTTTTTTTATGTCTTACTCTCTACATTACACTACCATTTGCATAAAATATGTGAATGGTCATACAAAATCCTAATTTCAATTTGCAAATTAGCCAAAGCAATATTCCACTACTGGATGTAATCTTTTAAACTCTTTTAAATTATATGCACGATTTTATTTTGCGTTCTGTTTCAATCTCTTCCTGTTGTACACCTCCGTCTCTTGAGTCATCTATTTCTTTTTCTAACCCCTCCCCAATTGTTTCCTCTTCGCCAGCTCTTCCCCCATTGCGATCAATCTGAGGATTAAAATCTCGGGACGCTCCCCGGGTGTTTCCTTTCTTCTCTCGTCTCCCCTTCATCCAAACTCACCCTGCCCCCACATCCTCCTCCTGCCGCCTCGTCCGCCCCCGCCCTCCGCCCTTGATGCCACCGCTTCCGCCCAAACTCTCGCCACCACACAGCCTTCGCCCCATCGGCTCTCCCACTCTACCACCAACGCCCAACCACCACCACTACCATCTCAGCCACCTCCACCACCACTACCACCACCGCCTCCACCACCATCACCACTACTACAATCACCGCCATCACCACCACCACCACCACCACCACCACCGTTACTGCCTCCACCAACACCACCACTACAACCACTACAACCACCACCACCACCACCACAATACTACAACCGCCGTCTCCACCACACTACAACCACCGCCGCCACCACCACCACCGATACAGCCTCCTCCACCATGACCAACACCACCGCTACCACCACCAACCGCTACCACCATCAACCACCACCACCAACCTCATCCACCAACCACCACCACCACTACTACAACCACCACCACTACTACAACCACCGCCATCGCCACCACCACTACCACCACCATTGCTGCCTCCACCAACACCACCACTTCAACCACCGCCACCACCACTATATCACCACCACCGCCACCACCACCACCACCACCACCACCGATACAGCCTCCACCACCGTGACCAACACCACTGCTACCACCACCAACCGCTACCACCACCAACCGCTACCACCACCAACCGCTTCCACCATCAACCACCACCACCACAACCACCAACACCATCACCACCACCGCCACCATCACCACCGCCATTATCATCTCGGCTACCACCACCACCACCACCGTTGCTGATGCCACGTCGGCCGGCACACCCACCGTTGCCACCACCGTCGCCACCGTCACCGCCCCCGCCCCCAAACGGTCGACACCGCCGCTAAGGGGCCCCATCCCTGCGTGTCCACTACTCATTTCTATTTATCACCCCACGCGGACCATTCTCGGCCAGACATCCGGAAACATGGGCCACGACATAGCGAGCTCAAATTGTGCTAATGAATGGGACGATGGATCCGGGCTTGTTATGTATGCTCGATTCTTATCTCGAATATAGTTGGGTAGAAGTTGCTCTCCTCTTTCTCTCTCTCTCTCTCTCGATGCGGAAAACATATTGTAGGGAGAACATGGAACTTATCTCCCGTACAGAAATCGAGTTCTTTCCAGGAGGGAGTAAGCAGACCTGTCCCATTCATCCTTTCATCGTTCATCAGCTTATTCCACGTACATCAGTACATGAATACTTGATTCGCTGTTATTACAGGAATAGATGAACAAACCTACTTGTTCATGATAAATGACGTGTGTGGTATTATTTCGTAAAATTTGGTAGTTGAAAATATTACAATCTCCTGCAATTGAATGATAACAATAATAATAATAGTAATAATAATAGTAGTAATAATAATAACAGTAATAATAATAATAACAGTAATAATAATAATAATAACAATAATAATAATAATAATAATAAACTGGAAGCACTCCTTATCTATAGTTTTAAAATTAATAAAGTGCCTGCGTAAAGTACTATCTAAATGTAGACAAGTTCTTATCAGAAATGCCCATTACAGTTCTTGTCATTCTCCCCAGAACCTGAACAGAACTTTCTCGTAATCACGCACGCATCACAGCTCCCGCGGCAACGCCCGCCGTCGTACACACACACGCACACACACACACACACACACACACATACACATAGTCACAGTGCACGCACCGGCTCACACGCAAAGCCCACACATTTACACACCTATTCATCACGCATACATTTAAATACTCTATACTACCCACAGGCGTTTACACAAAATTAAAAACGTACGAACACCCTGAAGAATAATAAAGAAGTGTAAATAATGTTTGATCTGTTCTTTACCATAGGTACATGGTATTTTATCATTTGCTTTGAAAGTAATATTGCGTCTCTTTGGAAAACTGCGTCAATACACATCCTACTTCGTGTCAGTCCCAGACTTCCAATGTTCATCTTACTTCCCCTTGCAATATTCTCCTGACTTTTCCCCTGCAGCTCCAAGCACCACTGGAGGTTTCCCCACCCCTTCCATCCCCAAACCCTTTTCGCCACTGCCTCCACCGTCGCCACTGTCCCTACGTCACCAACGAATGCCTTCATTCCCGTCAAAGACGGTCTCCTCGTCGCCGCTAGCTCCGTCACTGCGGTCCCCGTCACCACCATCCACGCCTCCACCGCCCCCGCCGTCGCCGCCACCCCCAACGCCCGCGCCCCGTCGCCGTCAAAGCACCTCATCTTTACCTCGTGAAGTCGCCACTATCATCTTCATCTTCGCCTCCTCTTCCATCTTCTCAGCCACCGCCGCCACCGTCCCCACTGCCTCTAGGCCACCAACGCCTTCATCCCCACCTTCTTCACGTCATCCCTATCCCCGTTACCGTCATTCCCACCTACCGCGCCCCACCACCTCCACCGTCCCCACTGCCTGCTCTTCATCAACGCCTTCAACACCGCCAAAGACGGTCTCTGCGTCACCGTTATCCCCGTCACCGCCATTTCCGCCGACCCCGCCGCCACCATCCCTGCTGCCGACCCATCTCCTTCCGCCCCACCATCTCCAAAGTCCCTACTGCCTCTACTCCATCAACGCCTTCATCTCCACCAACGATGACCTCGTCACCGCCATTCCCACCGCCGAGCCACCAGCGCCATCATCTTCCTCCTAGTCGACGCCCTCTTCCAAGGGGAAGCCTGCTCTTTTCGCCCGGTCTCACTTCGCCTCCCCTCTTGGGCGCTGAACGGCGCTCGGCGGCTGCGCCCCTCGCCGGCGTAGTGTGTACTCTGGAAGCACACGGTGCGTCGGCGGCGAGGGTGGCGAAGAGCGCGCCAATGGCGGCGGCGGCGGCGGCGGGGGTGGCGGGGGCAGCGGCAAGGGGGCGGCGGGGGCGGCGGCGGGGGCGGCGGCGGGGGCGGCGGCGGGGGCGGCGGCGGGGGTGGGGGTAGCGGCGGCAGGGGCGGCGGCGGCGAGGGTGGCGAGGATGGCGCCAATGGGGGCGGCGGGGGCGGGGACGGCGCTCGTAATTAAGAAGCGTGCGATCTGCGCGCCCCGGGGGGGGGCGCAACAAAAGAGGGTGCTAAGCAGACGCACCGGCGAGGGGGGAGGGTGTCAGGGCTGTGAAGAGTCCTCAGGACGCAGTAACAATGCGCGGAAATTTGTTTCAAATATTGTAGGCTCCTTGAGAATTCATCCTGAGGAATAGTTACTTGTGAATGGAGACATACGAAGTCGGAAGCGTGTCTCGACAAACGTGTAGAAATAATGAACAAATGAGTTGAAGGCTGTAGCAGTAATTTCTCTATTTCTTTCTTAATACTTGCTATATATTGTTTTTCGCTTTCGGAGTATTTACTCAGATGATAATTATTTATGTTCTTTGACGAACATATGAATTACGCTACTGCGTGTATTTGTCTTCATAAATTATATTTCAATAACTAATAAACTAAAATGAGAAACTGCTAAGGCGCGTCAACTGCGAAGGTCATTAGTCCCGAAAGTGCAGTGCATGTTTTCATCGCGGGAGGTGGCTGTGATCTTCCCCAGAGAATGGTGAGATACGGCGCTTGTCTAAAGTCGGCTAACGGGCTTTTTCTCCGACCAGGTGTCTCCCACCAGCATGGCACCGCCCCAGCCGGGACATGCCCCCAACTGGTCTCCAGAAACGTGTGGGAGTATAGTGCATGCAAATTTGAGGATGGAGAGTACAACAAGGAAGAGAAGGGAAACATCGTGCGCGGTACATGCCCCGTTTGTTGGGGTACTGTTCCGGCATTCGCCTGGTGTTGATCCGAGAAACCACGGAAATATACCGATCAGAGCAGTCGGCCGCTAGAATTCTCCTCCATACAGCGACTGAATTCGACGTAGCTGGCAAGCCATTGTCGACTTAAGTATTTCTTGCTTGCGTCCTTAAGTATTTCTATTTACGTAAGTACACGAGTAACACATATGTTCCATTTATTTATATGTTGTAGCTGTTGATAAAAAAAACTGCCCGCCGGAGTCGCGGAGCGAGGGAAGAGCCCAGTGGAAACGCGTGGGCGGCACAGGTACGTTTACGTGCGTGGCTCACGCCCACACCCTTTACTTCCCCGCCATAAATATTTTATTGAAGACTCTGCCCCCGCTGCCCCCGCCGTTGCCATCGCCCAAGTCGCTCATGCCACACACACAAACCTTACCGGGAGCGATAGCTCAGTGCATCAACTGATGTCACTGCAGCGCCTCTGACCGGGAGGTCCTAGGTTCGAGTCCTGACGGCTTTCCAGCTAGGTCGAATTCAGTCGCTGTCTGGAGGAGAATTCTAACGGCCGGCTGCTCTGATCGGTAGTTTTCCGTGGTTTCTCCGATCAACACCAGGCGAATGCCGGAGCAGTACCCTACCAAACGGGCCACGGACCGCGCGCGATCTTTCCCTCCTCTTCCTTGTCCTATCTGCTCCCCTTACACACACACACACACACACACACACACTAACATGCACTACACTACCACATATTCCGAGAGCTTAGAGCTAGTCCCGGCTGGGGCGGTGCCCCGCTGGTGGGATAGTCCTGGTTGGGGGAAACCCCACTAGCCGACGGTAGGTCGGCGCCGGATCTCGCCATCCAGCGGGGTAAGATCACCGCCATCTCCCGAGAAAAAAACATGCACTCCACTTACGGGACTAATGACCAAAGCAGTTGACGCGCCCGGAAACACGAAAAAATCAATCAATCACTCACACAACCCTCCCTGTCCACGCAGTTCTCTCTCGCTCACCTCGCCGTCCCAGTCTGCACACGCGGTCCTCATCGGCGTCGCCTCCCCTGCGGCCTCGCTTCCTCCTTCTTCCGCAGTTTCGCTGCCTCCGCCATCCCCTTCTCGCCTTTCCTCACTCGATCTCCGCTGGGTCGCGTTTTCCGAATCCAAATTCTCCCTGATGTCCCGTCGCGTCGTCCCTGTACCCACTCTTCCACTGAAAGGCAGTTTCAAAATTATTTTTAAAAGGAGTCTATTTTCTAAAAAATGAAAAAGAGATATTGTTTTTGAATTGAATTAATTTATGAAAATAAAATTTCAAAATGAAGCATGTAAAAGATATTTCTATAAATCTTTCTGGTTTTACAATTTTTTCGAATAGAAATAGACCACATTTCAAATTTAACTATTAACATCCGTTAATTTTTAATACTAATAACAATATTGTTGGAGAACCTATGGCCCTACACCCCATGTAGATCAGTCGTTGTTTTCTATGCTCTTCCCATTGCACGCAGACTAAACACGTCTGCGGCATCGTGGGTAAGGGTGAGGGCATGGACGACGTGGCCACAAGGAACGACAAGGATGAGGACGACGAGGAGAGGACAGCGGGGTCGAGGACGTTCAGGGTGAGGACGATGAGGGTGAGAACGTCGCGTGCAAGAACGACGAGGACGACGGCATCGAGTGTGAAGAGAGGAGGGCGAGGACGACGGGGACGAGGGCAACGAGGTCGAGGACGTCGAGTGAGAATGAGGGGACAACGAGAAGGGAAACAACGAGGTCGAGGACGACGAGTGAGAGGACGGCGGGACCGAGGACAACAAGGTGGAGGACTACGTGGTCGAGAACAACAAGTTCGAGGACGACGCGGCCGAGGACAACGAGATCGTGGACGACGAGTGAGAGAACAACGAGGAGGTGACAACGAGGTTGAGGACGACGAAGGAGAGAACGATGAGGGCGAGAGCGAAGATGTCAAGGGCAAGAACGATGACGATGAGGACGATTAAAAGAGGACGACGAAGATGAGGGCGATTGGGATGAGGACGAATAGGATGAGGACGATTAGCAGAGGACGATAAGGAGAGGACGATGAGGAGCGGACGACGAGGATGAGGACGATGAGGATGAGGACTACGGGGATGAGGATCATTAGGAGAGGACGACGGGGATGAGGACGATTAGGAGAGAACGGCGGGGTTGAGGACGAGGGCGAGAACGAGGCCGAGGACGACGTGGGCGATGACGGCGAGGGCGAGGGCGGACGATGTGGCGTGACGAAGCATGGCGTGGCGCGGGCGTTCGCGTGCGGTTGTGGTGACTGCCGCCGCGCACGGCGCGTCGCACTAAATCATTTGTGCCCCTTCGCCGTCCCCAACGTGGCCGCCTGACGGCCGCAGAGGGAAGGGAAGTCGTCGTTTGGGGGCTGGCTCTTCAAGCGCTGAAAAGAGGAGCCTTGCGGAAATATAGATCAAGGTGACTGGTCGGGGAGCCGATCTCCCTTATTGTGGATACCGTTCTAAGCAAACATATTTTGTTAATCGCACAATTTCCTCGTGTCGCCTCATCTCCTTCCCTTTGTTATACTGTTGAACTTTGCCAAAAAAAACTGTTTCTTCAAGGGTTATTATTAAAATAATACTCTGTTAATGTTATTAATATCTATAAATTGCGTGAATAGTAATGATTTTGGATGGTGCTTGTGTTACAGTTTTCTAGGATACTTTTCTGGTACAATTTCCATGTAATTCACTCTCTCAATGTTAGATCCTAAGATCTTTCTTCTCATCATTTCCTTCGTGAACCCGCTTATTATGGTTTAATTTATTTTCCTTGGAAATTTGTTGTCTGAATTTTGTCACTTCTCTCAAGGGTTCCCTGAAGAGTAATCATGTCTTTCTGTTTCACCACTTCTATGCAATAATAGTTGCTTCACAGTTTGTGTTCAACGATTTCTCATTAAATCTGACTGATAGGGCAACTATTAATGCAATATGTTAATTGTTAATATAATACATAGTAATACTTCACTAAGCAACTTGCAGCCAACCATCTGCATTCCACGTTTTAAGCAGTCTTTACGAACGTAATTTTGATTGGGTCCTTCGGTGCAGATAATTTGTTTTTGAAGAGATGACCTTTAATGGGAGAAGAGCAATTCAAAGCGAATTGGGCAATGACATATGCAATACAGTTCAACTAGTTTATAACCAAATTAATATTCACGACAGTTCTTATAGTATATTATTCAGATTCTCTTTATTCAAAAAATATTCTTTAGATTATTGATGTTGGTGAAAAAATATTCAATACACCACCGTGTTGATTCAATTCACCTCTACGCCAACACTAATAATATTGAATTCTTTTGATAGCGTTCTTTTGAATTGTTTGTCACAGTCATATAACTACACTTGATCTTCTATCAAGAAGTCCAAGGAAGCAACCAATTTCCCCCGTAGAAAGGCACCTGCGTAGGTACAGAGGGAAGTGCGGGGACTGGGTTGGGACACAGTCTGGGCGACGATGGGGACTGGGTGGGGACAGGGTCTGGGCGAGGATGGGGACTGGATTTGGGACGGGGCGGGGATAGAGCGCGGATGAGGCTGTGTGGAGGCGAGGACGGGACGGGGACGGGACGAGGACGGGACGAAGACGGGACGAGCACGAAACAAGGACGGGGCGAGGACGGGGCGACGACGCGAAGACGGGGCGAGGACGGGGAGAGGACGCGGCGAGAATGGAGAGAACGGAACGGGCACTGAGTGGGCTAGCGAGGGGGCGGGGCAGTGAAGAGGCCGGCGTTGTGGGGTGTGGGGAGGGGCCACGACGTGGCCGCCCGCGGTGCGGCGCTGCGAGGCCGCCACCTGGGAAAGTGCGGGGCGTGGCGCAGCGCGACCGCAGCCCGAGTAATAACCGCGGAGTCCCGCGCCGCTGCTCGCGACCGCTTCCTAACTCTGACCGCCGCCGCCACCGCAGCGCCTGCGGTCGCGCCGCCAGTGCTGCAACGCGCTCCGTTCCGCCCCCAGCACCCCCACCAGCGCGTTTTGCGTAATTGGCGAAACTCCCCACCGCACGCAGCGGTGCCTTGCTTCGTCCAGCGTTCACCGCACGCCTCTCACTGCATCGCCCCCTGCCTTCCGCCCGCTGCCCGCCGCCCGCCGCCCGCCGCCCGCCGCCCGCCGCCCGCCGCCCGCCGCCCGCCGCCCGCCGCCCGCCGCCCGCCGCCCGCCGCCCGCCGCCGCAACTCCATGCCCGATGCCCGTCCCACGACGCCCACTGCCAACCGCCCTTCGCCCTCACGCCTTCCCCTCCATCATCCTCTCGCTCCCACCCTCCTCCACATCTCCCATCGACTTCCCCCATTTCTTCATTCAACTTTCTTCCCCCAACCTTTTCCCTCATCCCTCCCCCATTTCCCCCCTCAACCTCTTCCATTCACACCCTTCTTTGCCCGTTCGTTCACAATCTACTTCGCGCCTTCTACTATCCACGCTCGTGACCGGCAGTCCGCTATCTGAGAATTCAACATGTGGATAAAGTTTACGATTTATTGGGAAGTACGTCAATAACACAGATCTACAAATTGAAACTTGTAATCATCAGAAATATAAGCATATTTCTCTAACCCATTTTTCAACATAGATTACAGGTTTGCATTCAGATTTGCGCCATCACCCACCATTGTTCTACAATTAATAATTCATTTATTAGACTAAAAATCGGTCGTATTGCATTTCCTTATAAAAGGTGTTTGTGAAGCTTTCTCAAAAATGCGGTGAATTCCCAGGTCTCTTGTGAACTGCTTCAGAATATTCTCTGTATAACATTCTGTACCTCTGTAAAACATTCAGCAGGAATCTGTGGTCTTGGAGACATTCCAAAAACCTCCGTCGGTCCTTTGTTCTGATATCTTAGTGGAAACACTTACCTTGTTCATTACTCATGTCACTGAGGTTATCAGGGAAGAAATCGAAATGGGAGTGTAGAAAATGTAACTTAAGTGATATTCTAAACCCCAGTTTATGAAATGTACAGAAAAGTCTCTTGATTTCATGAATAAAATGTGATGATTTGTTTTTCACTAGGAAATGATCACCCACCTATTGAAAACTTGTCATGTTCATGTTCTACTGAAGGCATCTAGTCAGGCATCATGTCCTATTGAAGTCATCGTTTGTGTGAACGCATCATCTTTCAAAATCTTTCAGATTTGGGAAGCTTCCTTCCTTCATTTTTGCTGCGCCGATTATTGGAATTTTTTCTCAGAGATACTGGAATGCTCCTCAGTTTGCCTTACCGATCGTCTTCGCCAAACAATTAATCCGAGGTTTATATGAAGGAGAGGGAGAAACATTTTCATTCACATTTATACTTAAATTGTACTTACATTGATCACTTACGGGCTAGTTTACAAACTAGATACATACGAACTAATCTAAATCTACTTTGTCTTACATTCTAACTTAATCTAACACCAAACAGTATTTACTTTATTTACACTGTACTACACATACACATACAGTTATAAACACATACACTTGTGAACACTACACATATACTCATATAAACACTATTACACTAAATATTGTCCACCTCATTTTAAACGTGGCTGCCTGATCCCTCCACAGCCCTCCTCCTCTCCTTTCGAGCACATCCGCCATGTTGGGATCAACGAGAGAAACATTGAGAACTGCTTTTTAGGCTCGTAAGAAACTCCTCTTCTTTATCTGTTATGAATTACACTAGTCAAAACAGGACCTCATTTAATTCCCAGCAACAGCAGTTCCTGAAGGAACGGCTTTGCCGTTGAGGATTCGCAGAGTCACCATATGAAAACCGTCCTATCTCACAAACTATTCGTTTTAGAGAAAAAACTAAGCACATATTTGGAATCAGGGTGAGCCACCTAGAAAATCTCAAATAGATTCTTTTCTGATGAAATTTTAATGTTGACTAGATAAGGGCTTATTTTGGATCATAATTCGCACATTTGCAATATTATAACCATTTTATCACAGAAATTATGCGTGCTAGAGAAATTGTACGTACATATTTGGAATCCGAGCGTGATACATAGTAAATCGCAAATAGTTTTATTTCTGATGTTTTTTCACTGTTGACCTGTCTAATCAGAGCCGTTAGAATCTGCTGTTGCTTGCGACTGGAAGTTCTCTTCTATTTCTACTCATTTGATGGAATTCCATGGACCAAGCTAACTGAGATTTCGCTGTCAAGCAACATGGCCTAGTATTTCATAATTTGCCATACACGGCTTCACAATGACAATTTTCTAACCGTGTTTGAGGAACCCTCAGAGAAACGTTTTGAAGTTTGAGGATTTCTAACAATGATATGCAAAATGCTATGCTATTTTGTTCATGGAAGGTATTGTCGTGTGTTTTTGGTCATGGAAAGTATTGCCGTGTGTTTTGATCATGGAAGGTATTGTAGGTGTGATTTGAAAACAGTTTTATTATAAGGCTAGTCGTGAACACGCTGCGTGGTGTCAAAATTAACTATATAATAAATTAATAATTTTATATGATTGAGAACTTGAAGATATCGTTTCCCGAACAAACTAAACAAAACTCGAGGGCGCAACGCATGTATTTGTATGGGAAGGAAGGGAAAAAAAGCAAAAGCAAAATGGGAAGTCGAAGTTGCCCTCTGGGAGAGGTGCCGGTGGCACTTGCCACCGCTCGAGCCCTTCGGCCCGAGAGCCAGCGCCTTGCGCCAGCTGCGTCAGAAAACTCTCGAGGAGAGGGATTTGTTATATGAAGTATATTCATCTTACAAGGTCGGTGTGCCTTATCGGCAACTAGGTTCGCTGGTCAGGCTTTCGCCTTGCTTCAGCTCGAACATGGGCTGGCGCTGGAGAGCTGCCTTAAGCCGCAGTCGTGTGCCCGCCCCATTGTCCCGGGACGGCCGGGGGGCTCCCAAAGGGCGTCGGACTTCCACGGGGAGGCTGGAGCGGGACAGGTATTTCAGTGGAACGGTGCACGTCTCAGGTTCTATGGGGTTCGTTTTGTTTTTGCTTTGTAAACATTTTTCTAATTATTTAAACGTTCCAACATCAATACATTAGGTATTTTCTCAATTTCCATTGCCGAATAATGCTTTAGTAATATTTATTCTTCAATTCTGTTTACATAGCTAACGTATGGCCTAGCTTATAAACTAGATACTTACAAACTAATCTAAATCTACTTTGTCTTACATCCTGACTTAATTTAACAACGAACATTATTTACAGTAAGCAGTACATACACATATAACACAAACACACACACATATCTGTTCTTCTTGGTTACATTCATGGCTACATTTAATAAAAGAAATGGTAGACATATTTTAAAGGCTCTTCTTTGCTGAAAACAGGAATTGTTCCTTTTGATTTCCATATGATTTTCACTAACGCACTTCGTTACAAAAGCCAGACCGGACGCAGGCCATGTGGTATGGAGAGCGAGAAATGTTGAGAAACATTTTGAAAGTGGCATAGAGTGACGAAGTTTGACGAAATGCATCACCATGACGGAGTAATTGAAATAAAAGTTGCAGTATTAAAAAAATTCTTCATACATCTGTTTCAATGATTTGTAACTTGATAATTTTGGCATTTAAAATTTCCGCTAATATTGTGACTCAAACTAGGGCTTGAAGCTCATTGGCTGAAGTTCGATACAATGCGTAAGACCCCACCCTGTCGCCGCACTTTGCCACAAGTGACGCCTGCTCCTTCTGCATCAGGATAATGACGTCGCACGCAATCGCTATGGGCGGTGACACTCATAAGTAGAGACCGGAAAAATATGTAGTATAAAACGTCAAAATGTTTACATAAATATGTAATTAAAACAGTACAAATACATAGTAAATATGTAAAATCGGATATAATACGTAATATTAAAAAATATTAAAAAAACACATTTAAATAATACGAAATTACATTACAAAAATGTTCGTAAAAGATTTTGAAAGAATACAAACGTTTTCAAAATTATTTGGACATGGTGGTTGATGCACACTTTGCACCATACAATTTTCCCGTCAGTAGTAAAAATTTCATCCATTGCTATTCAGGACTGTACTTTAACAGAGTAGACGTAATAGAAGCCATTGTACAAACTACGACCAGCAAATAATCTTGCAGCGTGCAGCATCCTCATTTAAGTGTTACATGTGGGCGATCGCCAAAGTTTCTCTAAAATTAAGGTTAAAGGTCACGAAACACGGTGTCAATGATACTTTTCCCACCTAAAAGAAAAAAATGATCTCAGTCACTGACGCGCACGTCCTGCCACTGAGAAAACTGAAGCAGGCGTGCCGTAAATGTAACTTCATTATCTGTGCACGTCTTCTCGAATTCATTGGGAGATATTGTTATTCAAATTATCGTTTCCATGTTGTTGCGGCAGGAAGTATTATTCCTTGACGAAGGACATCATGGATAAGAGCCCAAAATGTATCGCTTATTTATCCTTGAAAATAGATTTTATTACATGAGAGCACTTTTTTTAATTCAAAATTCATGTAGTATATGACTTAGTGTAGGGATCACAGAATTTTGAAAATGTGCACAGAAGTCACTTCTCCCCATAGCACGTCATACGCAGTTTTAACTGCTTTTGACGTAAAATAAATAAATAAATAAATAAATAAAAGAACATCCGACCGCGTATTCACGTAGCATACCTAAAGAAGACAGCACGTCGTAATAGCGTAGAAAAAAGCTGACTTTTGAAAAATACTTATTTTCATATAAAAATTGTAATAAAATTGAAGAAAATTGATATAATAAAAAATATTTTGTAAAAATAGCAAAATATGTAAAGTATGTAATATAGTACTCAATAAGAAAAAATATGTAACGAAAAATTTGATATTGTGTTATTACGGCGACGAATTTCCAAGGTTTCAATTTTGAGAACGCTAAGTAGAAAGACATAATATATGTAATTACATAAAAATCCGGTCTCCAGTGATAAGTAAGGCTCAAACCCGGCGCAAATTCGAAAATTGCACTAGAGGAACGTTAAGAAGTGAAGTGAAAACCAATGGAACAATCAGAATTGCTACGACGAAAGAAACAGATTTTTTTACTAACTGTGAATGTGAAGAATGAAGATGCGTACGCGTAGATATTATTTTTTTATTTTTTTTTTACTGTTCCTACTGACTTTGTTGATGCCTTGCCCGATGATCAATGAAACTGGATCATTCCCAAATTTACCAACATAATATTCTTCTCTTTGATTTGAATTCTTTAATTTGAACATTTGAAGGCGCAAAAATCATAAACGAAGCACCTACACCTACACTAGCTTTTCAGCTAGGTCGAATTCAGTCGCTGTCTGGAGGAGAATTCTACCGGCCGGCTGCTCTGATCGGTAGTTTTCCGTGGTTTCTCCGATCAACACCAGGCAAATGCCGGAGTAGTACCCTAACAAACGGGCCATGGACCGCGCGCGATCTGTTCTTACTCTTCCTTGTCCTATCCTCTCTCTTTACACACACACTTACACTAACATGCACTACACTACCACATACTCCGGGAGACCGGTCGGGAGCTTAGAGCTTGTCCCGGCTGGGCCGGTTCCCCACTAGTGGTAGAGTCCTGGTTAGGGGGAAGCCCCACTGGCCGACGGTAGGTCGGCGCCGGATCTCACCATCCAGCGGGGAAAAATCACCTCCATCTCCCGAAAAAAAACATGCTCTATAACGGGACTAATGACCAAAGCAGTTGACGCGCCCGGAAACACGAAAAAATCAATCAATCAACTGTCAATAATATTTGGCCCACACGTTAGAGCACCTTACAACGTGAATCTCAATATCGCATTGAGGATTGCGTCGCGATTGAGCCGCGACTGGTGGTCGGCGCAGGAGTTTTTTTTTTTTTTTTTTTTTTTTGTTTTTTTTTTCATTACCAATAATTAGGTTTATTGCAAATCACATTACATTAATCAAGTCGTAACTATTCATGTTAGGCTGAAAGACAGTATAATAATTCACAGCGTTTCACCAGTGCGTCTTGAAATCCTTCGAAACACTATTTTGTAGAATTCTTCTAATATAGAATATTCTAAAAGAATCCAGCATAAAATAGTGCCAGTCGATTCGTCTTGTCGAGATGAAACAATGATCACCTGTAGATATGCTTAAAAACGTCAAAAACACGTTTCATTTTCTTGGCCCCTCCCATAAAGAAGGGTATTTCGAGAATTCTCTTCAAATATTCTGTAGGAATGCAGAAAAAAGTAGGTTCCCCACCAATGAACCTAGACGCGTTGAATGAAACCTCACTTGCCCTGAAGAGCCGTTTGTACAGGATGGTTAGGCGGGCATATAGGCATATATGATTAAATGTATATATGATTAAAAGTATATATGATTAAAAAATAGACACCCACCTCACACATTTTGCCTGCCATGATTGCCATCTTGAACGTTTTATTGACAGCGTTTCTTGACAGCGTCCCAGAGGAACGAGTCTTTCTTGCCTTTCCGGGTAAAATTAACATCATGTTGCTATTTCTCGAAGTCGTTTTCGACTAATTACCTCTAATATTTTTGTTCTTGGGATAATGAATGTGATAAGATAAACACGATTGACATCTTTTAGCTTTCATAACAACTGTTTTCAACTGTTATGAAAAGCCTGTTATGACAAGCCCTTAAAAGATCATTTAGATCAATGACAACTTATAAGGTCCACGGGTTTAATATGCCAAATAACATAATATGTTTCTGACGAGAAATCACCACTTTCCGCTGCACCTTTAAAATTCTTTCTCTTTACCTTTGAAGTGCGTAATAGGCGAGAGAGGAAAAATAAAATGAAAAATTTGGAGCTGGTTTTGAGTGAAATATTTTTTAAGAAGTTTTGAAAAATTGCCAATATTTGAATCAAAATTACTCGAAAATCATTAATATTTTTAAAACCCTGTTTGGCGTTTTAGACGTCATAATATTGAAGCATCGATTGCGTGAAGAACAAAATAACTTCTTCCAATAATGAAAATTACAGGAGAGGTTAGGAATAAGTTGATTTTTTTTAATATTCAGTCTTAGTAATAAACATTCGACTGGCCGTATTGATTGATGTTTACAGGCATATCGACAGCTATAATCATTAGTCCTGTAAGTGTAGTGAATGCTATTGGGGATTCAACGGTATTCCTTCCACGCTGAAAAGTGAGACCTGGTACTGACGTACACTGTCAGAAATTTCCGCATTACTTTAATGTAAATTACATGAAAGTAATTATCATGAACGCACATTAAAGTTAATGTACACATGTACATTAGGATGCTGGAGTCCAAGTTTTTTGGACATATATGGAAGGAAGGAATGATTGAGCTTGATGGACTGGTGAGAATGACATGACGTAAATGATAAGAGACGTAACGTAATGATGAATCATTTATCAAACGACATGACGTAATGATGAATTGGCTGGGTGCTGTTCATAAATCGCAAAACCGAACACTGGCAGCCTTCTACGCCTGGAAGGCCCTTGGCAGAGGTTTATAAATACGGCCCTGTGTTTGTTCCTGGAGGTTTACAATAACTAGGGAACGGATTTTCATGTAAATACATGTTTTGATAGAAACAAGATACCTGCTTTGAATTTGTTTTCTAGAGTTTTCTAGACATTCTAAATGAATTGAAACCATTTTTATTTTACATATTCTTCTATTTTGAGAGCTGATCGACGACATTTTTTCTATAAAAACTTGAAAATGCATGTTGTATCTAACAATTTTAAACTCTAAGTTCAATTTTTATTTTACATATTTTTAATTTTTTTCTACATATTTTTGAAAAAATAAATACACACACACACACACACACACACACACACACA
>BLKR01012059.1:0-24151 GCA_011170035.1 Teleogryllus occipitalis | reverse complement strand
GGAGATGGCGGTGATCTTCCCTCGCTGGATGGCGAGATCCGGCGCCGACCTACCGTCGGCTAATGGGGTTTCCCCCTAACGAGGACTCTCCCACCAGCGGGGCACCGCCCCAGCCGGGACAAGCTCTAAGCTCCCGACCGGTCTCCCGAAATATGTGATAGTGTAGTGCATGTTAGTGTAAGTGTGTGTGTGTGTAAGGGGAGAGGATAAGACAAGGAAGAGGAAGGACAGATCGCGCGCGGTCCGTGGCCCGTTTTGTAGGGTACTGCTCCGGCATTCGCCTGGTGTTGATCGGAGAAACCACGGAAAACTACTGATCAGAGCAGCCGGCCGCTAGAATTCTCCTCCAGACAGCGACTGAATTCGACCTGTCTGAAAAGCGTGTCGAAAATCCTGTCGCCGTGGGGAGTGGGAACCTAGGACCTCCCGGTTAGAGGCGCTGCAGTGACATCAGTTGATGCACTGAGCTACCACTACCGGTTGGTGTGGCGGGACGGGGCGGGGCGTGGCGGGACGGGGCGTGGCGGGACGGGGCATGGTGTGGCGGGGCAGGGCGGGGCGGGGCATGGCGGGGTCTGGCCGTCTGGCGGATGGCGGGGCTCCTGGCGGACGTGGGGAGAGCGTGGCGGAGAGGAACCGGGCGGGGCGGAGCCGGGTGGGGCTCGGCAGAGTGCGGCGGGGTTCGGCGGGGCACGATGGGGCGCAGTGGGGTGCGGCGGGGCGAGGCATGGCGGAGCAGGGTGCGGCGGGGTACGTCGGGGCGCAACGGAGCGCGGCGGGGCGCAATGAGGCGGGAGCCGGAAGCACGACGGAAAGAGGCGTCAGGAGCTGAGCGGGGCAGGGCGGACAGGGGCGAGGCGGAAACAGACAGGCAAAGCGGGAGAAGCGAGAGGTGCGGAAAGGGCAGCACACGAGTCGGAGAGAGGTAAAGAAGGCTGAAGTTGAGGCGAAAAGAGGGAGGAAGATGAAGGAAGAGCTGGGAGAACCAGAGGCTGGAGAGGTAGAGGCAATATGGGCGGGGAGGGCCAGTGGCTTGACAGAGAGAAGCAACAGTGGCGGGTAGGGTAGGAGCCTGACGGAGAGAGACGATAGTGGCGGGGAAGGCCGGAGGCGAAGATGGGCGGGGATACGCGACAGTGGCCGGGTGGGACGGAGGCTGGACGGAGAGAGGCGGTAATACATATAGGGGAGATCCGGAAGTGACGAGGGGCCTGGCAATGCGACAGGGGAGCGGGAAGGGCTGGAAGCGATGGGAGAGGGGAGCGGAGAGACTTCCCCATAATTCCAATCAGGCGGAGGCAATCTCCCTCCGCGCGAGGGCTGATCCGGGTACGATCATCGCGTCGCGTCGTGCAGTTGAAGGCACTGGCGGCTCCTGGGTGAGGGGCGCCCATGGAAGCCGTGCCCCTCCCCCCAAAGGCTTAGACTTTTCGTTTACCTTTCTTTATTTCGAAAAATTGATTTAAACAACATGTATGTACCGGTAGCGGTAGCTCAGTGCATCAACTGATGTCACTGCAGCGCCTCTAACCGGGAGGTCCTAGGTTCCCACTCCCCACGGCGGCAGGATTTTCGACACTACCTTTTCAGCTAGGTCGAATTCAGTCGCTGTCTGGAGGAGAATTCTAGCGGCCGGCTGCTCTGATCGGTAGTTTTCCGTGGTTTCTCCGATCAACACGAGGCGAATGCCGGAGCAGTACCCTACAAAACGGGCCACGGACCGCGTGCGATCTGTCCTTCCTCTTCCTTGTCCTATCCTCTCCCTTTACACACACACTTACACTAACATGCACTACACTACCACATATTCCGGGAGACCGGTCGGGAGCTTAGAGCCTGTCGCGGCTGGGGCGGTGCCCCGCTGGTGGGAGAGTCCTGGTTAGGGGGAAACCCCACTAGCCGACGGTAGGTCGGAGCCGGATCTCGTCATCCAGCGGGGGAAGATCACCATCATCTCCCGAGAAGAAACATGCACTACACTAACGGGACTAATGACCTAAGCAGTTGACGCGCCCGGAAACACGAAAAAAATCAAATCAAAAAACATGTATGTACTACAATCTTGGCTGTCTGGGTGACGCCGCGTTAATTGATGTGGTGCCGACGTTTCGATCATCATGTCGTGATCTTCATCAGGGCTCGGAATGCTCTTGTTTATTCATAATAACAATCGCCAATTAATTGTTATTATAAATAAACAAGAGCAATAACAATTTAACATTTATAATAACAATTAATTGGCGATTGTTATTATAAATAAACAAGAGCATTCCGAGCCCTGATGAAGATCACGACATGATGTTCGAAACGTCGGCACCACATCAATTAACGCGGCGTCAACCGGACAGCCAAGATTGTAATATTGACTCTGGCTGCGGAGGCCTACGACTTCATTTAACATTTATGTATTTCGAATTATGTAATTATTTAAACAATAATATTGTATAGTATCATATTTACAGTACATAAATAACATACAATATAATAACAAATATGTTTATTATTTAACAAAAATCTACGATGCCCCCCGCTAAAATCATCGGCTGGATCCGCCTCTGGTCGGTGGCGACCTCGCGCAAATAGCAGGCGGGAGGAGGCGCGCGCGAGAAGCGAAGCGGAGACCGCAGGAGTGAAGCGTTCGCAGCTGATTGCGTTAAGGGCGCCATTTCCACAAACCGGAGATTGATTCCCAGCGCGTCAACTACTGAGGTCGCCGTATTAGTCTCGTAGATGTAGTGAATGTTTTCCTTCGGGAGGTGGCGGTGATCTTCCGACACTGGATGACGAGATCCGGCGTCGACCAACCGTCGACTAGCGGGGTTTCCCACAACCAGGCATCTCCCACCGGCGGAGCAACACCGCCTCAGCTGGGCAAGTTCTAAGTCCCAGACCGGTCTCCCGACATGTATGGTAGTGTAGTGCATGTTAGTGTAAGTGTGTGTATAAGGGGAGAGGATAGGACAAGGAAGAGGAAGGAAGGATCGCGCGCGTTCCATGGCCCGTTTGTTAGGGTACAGCTCCGGCATTTGCCTGGTGTTGATGAGAGAAACCACGGAAATCTACCAATCAGAGCAGCCAGCGTCTAGAATTCTCTCCAGACAGCGACTGAATTCGACCTACTGAAAAGTTAGTGTCGAAAATCCTGCCGCCGTCGGGACTCGATCCTAGGACCTCCCGATCAGAGGCACTGCAGTGACTTCAATTGATGCACTGAGCCACCGATCCCGGTCACAAACCAGAGAAAATAGTCCCTGTTTGTCTAACGAGAAGCATCATAACCCTTAGCTGCCTATTAACCCGAGCCCGCACGCTGTACGAAGCTGGAGATAGTTGAAAATGTCATCTTAAAATGTTGCAGTAATACAATTAAAACTTCATGTTGTTTTCCATAATATCCTAAAAGGTGTCACTATGTACGTTTTGAGGAAAACTCTGAGGGGAAAAATGTAATATTTTTTTAAAATAATAAAATGGTGTAATGATTTTTTTAATAATTCAGTCAGATGAATGTTCGTGAACACCACGTTCGAGACTCTATGATTGCGCAATTCCCATTGCGCATTCACAGAGGCTGAAGAATATGATACGCAAAAATGCTTCACTCTACGCAAAAAGTCTGTAATACTGACTCAGCGGGCCTGAAAAAATCGAATCGACTCGTCTCGAATCAGAATGAATAAAAAAATTCTATAATTATAGAAAAAAGTGGAGTCATTGTGTTCCGAACATTTTGTTTGCAGAAGTGTGGTAAGGAAACAAAAAAATACGTACGAACATACACGCACACTCCCGTAATTAGAAAATGAATCCACTCAAAACTATATTTTACAATAGAAATAATCATATCAACGCAGTGTTCTGCCGACAATAACAGATATATCCAAGAACCAATATTCAATCTTAATTCTCTCAACAACCACTCCACTGTTGAGCATTTATTAATGTATTCACGTTGGTATCGTCCTTCCGCCACAAAGGGATTATAATGGGTTCAGAAACAGAGTAGAACGCAAATGCCAGTCGCGGAAACGAAGAACAAGTCGGCGACAAGCGCTGGAGTTGGTGGAAGGATCCGATGGCGGCGCCGGAGCGTGTAATTGCAAGGCACGCCACCAGAACGAGGCAGAAAGCGCGAGTTAGTAGTTCACAAGGTTTGAATCGCTGACTCCCAAGTGCCTGTTTCAGAGGAAGCTTTTCAACGGCGGCACCTTGGAAATCGACTCGATTCGAACACTGGAAACATGCGTAAGAGGCATTTAGGCAATGTACAGTCGACTCCGGTTATAGTGAACTCGGATATAGTGAACCCTCGGTTATAGTGAACTTAAGTCACAGGTCCCGTTTCAGTTACATTACAAATAAACATAAGTAGATTCGGTTATAGTGAACCTGAACCTCGGCTATAAAGAACTCAGGAAATAAATCCTTTTTTTTTAAATTTATTATTATCCTTGTTCGATTACATACAGAATCTTTCAAGGTAATAAATCCTGGGAATTAATTGGATGTTGCATATAATTAGGCGAGTAAAAGGGCCTTCGGAGAGTGGAACGGTGTTCTAACAGTGCAAGAGACATTGAAAGGTGTCAAGACTGCATTACGATACTTAAGACATAGACGACAATGCAAAATCAAGTACGGTGAGAGTTCGAACTCTGGAGAAGGATCTAGAGAAATTACTAATGAAAAATGTACGAAGCAAACAATTGAAAGTAATTGATTTTTAAGGTCAAATAAATATATTAAAATTTTCATTAGGTGCTGTTAAGATATTTTGCTGTACCTCTGTATTAATAAAACCAATAATTTTGGAGAAATTGTACTTAATTTTGACATCATCAGTTATAGTGAACCTTTGATATAGTAAACCAAAAATGTTAGTCCCCACAAGTTCACTATAACCGGAGTCAACTGTACAATGTGAAATAAAAATGCCTTTACTTGCATATACATCATGACATCATAATGACATGAATAGGCACTCTATTTTCATACACAAACAAAAATGGTTGTAATGGTTAAAGTTGACCGTTCACGCGAAAAATGTCTTCAACGTATTAGATGCTTTCGTTTTTCCTTTTGTTGAAAACAGCCATTTTACGAATACCGACTCTTAACCTAGCAACATAGTTGTTATGCAACCATTAGCCATTGCCAAGATATTAAAATGAATTCGTGTATTACAGATCCTGTCGATAATATAAAATAAAAATATAAAAATCATGAATCAATCTCATAATAAATTTAACATTAACTTTCATATTAATAATACGTATTATATCGTCTTACTTGATAAATTAAGAACCGTAGAAATGCTGTGACAAATCCAGATAACTAGGCAGGTTCTTCTTGGATCGTGGGTCTTCAATAGAGATACCGATTATCGTTATACAAATTCAACGATAGACCTAAAAGTTGAAGTGGACAGTAAAACAGTTCTGTTCTGTCGATGATAAGATTTCCACTGCACTTGAAGGAACTATAATGGAACTTTGATGATGTTCATTTTCGTGACCTACATTTCAAATGGCAGAACAACTAATAAGAAACTAAACAAGAAGTTTTTCCCGCAAATATGTGTCCCATTTTAGCTCTATCCTCAACAACCCGCACTGTACTGCAAATAATTATTACTTTAATTTGATAACTAGAAATAAAAAGTGCTCAACACGAATGCCATACAAGCACCAGCAAATGGTTCGTATCTTTCGCGTAATCCGCAAAGAGAATTGTTCTTCCGTTTCGAATCGACGAGGACAAATCGTTTACGTACAGAAGGGAGAGAATAAGGCCTAAAATCGATCCCTGTGGGACTCCATGTGCAATTGGTCGGAAAGGTGTGTACATTACCTTCCATCATTCCAGTAAGGTTTTTCTACTCCCTCAGATCGTTGTTTAAGGTACTAACATAACCAATCTAGAGCAATACCACGTATTTCACGTAAAGGAAATTTTGAAAATAAAATGTTATGATAAACGACGTCAAAAGCGTATGGATCCAACGCATTCAGAACACCGTACATTAAAAGGGCTGAGCACATTTTTAAGAGCAATTCATTGACAAAAAATGGAATACATTGAATGAATAATAATTGCATTCTTCCTTCCACATAGTTCGTGACGCATAATCTAGACATTCTGAAAGAATTCTAGCATCCTACGAAGCAGTTTTCCAACGCAGCCTAAACGAAAATAAGGCAACCCGTTTCGAAACCGTTCTCCGCCTCTCGAGTTCCCGTCAACAGTATCACTGATTTATCTGCGCGCTCTTAGGAGTGGACGAATAAACAGCGCGCTCGCAGTGACATACGAGCAGCGCGGCGCGTGCCTGAGCGTCCGTTACGCGGCGGAAGGAGCGACGGCAGCGCTGGAAAATTCAGTGCGACGCGGAAGCGAACCGACGCACGGCTCGCTCCCAGCGGTCACTGCCCGGCCGAGGCACGGAGTGCAGTTGGTCCCGTCATGCGACCGATTATTTTGACACTCTTTTATGCCCAACTAAATTAGTCTGACGTTGCTGGTGAGTAATGTGTGGAGAGATTAAGAAGGGTCCGTCTTGACAGGTTCTGCTTGGATACTGGTTGCACCATAACTGCAGGGTATGCGTTGAACGTTAGTTAATGCGTTAGTTTGGAGTTCGCTGGCCTTTAAATGACTTCGACACAATATCTCTCAATGCCATAGCCCAGCGTGACTTTCTTTGGTTTTCGATCTGTCAAACAGGTTCCTTGTTAGATTTACTTGTTTAGAGAAATGTTCGCATTCATTTCATGAACGTTGGCTGTCTGGTGTGGGAACTGTGATACTTCCTATTATTTGTGACGTTTCACCAACTGGAAAATTTTCGCAGGAAAGTAAATTACTTATGTTGTTGGAACTGAAGATGAGTACACATCAAAACGTTTATTTAAAGAATTTTATTTACTTGGGCTATTCCTCTCGTGAAATTGAGACCTATAGTATTTAACTAAACATATAAAATGTACACATTGGGTGGTGTATCTCAAAACGTTTATCGCTTTTTCTGTCCGATTTTTCTTACCGATTCTCCCTACTTGCCAATAATAAACTGATTCATTTACCTTAGGAGGCCGTATACATCGATTGCTATGTCGATGTCCAAGAAACTGCCTATATACTATAACATAACCTCTTTGATTTTAACATATTTTCAAATTTTGGAGCATTTTGGAACTCTGTTATACATACGTTCATTCGTGGAATTATTAAATACCACTCGTGCTTTGGAAATTCTCAGATAACGGCGGCAGTCGGGGATTTATCGACAATTTCCAAAGTACTCGTAGTATTACCTATGATTATTCTTTGATTGAAAGTAGGTTTATCACGATTTTAGTTGAAAACGTGATTAATTGATGAAAGTTTCTTTGATTCTCGGTGTTTGTGGGCTGACCGGTTACCTCTGATGGGCACACGCCCACTTTGAAATTCTCTATCAGAATGTATTTTAATAATAACATGTTTTTTACGTAATTTGAACAAATTCACAAAACAGTTTTTCGAATGGTGACATCAGAATAAACAAAATCACTGTTGAAAACTTTTCCTAACCTCCAACATCATTCGCTGCCCTGACACTTCGGAGGCTTCATCAGGTGCTTCAGACTTTCTGACTCGCGGAAGAATACATTTCGTCCAGCGATGTAATCTGCGGCGATGTTCAACTTTTTTACAACCAGTCAAAATAATCGTCCATTGGCCTGAACGGTGTATATGCGTTTTAGCCTTATATTATGAGCAGAACTGTCACGCCATGACGCACGAGACAAGTATAAATTGAGATTCGAATAAAAACAACCAAAACTATTAACAAACACGGAAACGACTTCAATAGTCAGCAAAAAGTTTGATAGGCGGGGGTACAATATTAAAGAATATTTTATAGTGAGAGTAGGTGTTGTTCATTGCACCATGAACAACGTTTCGACTCACAGTTGGACCTCTCTTCAGGTTAGGAACTATGATTGGACGAATCCAGCGGTGTCAAGATAGTTGTCATGAGAGACAAGCGATGCCGCTGATGGGTCAATGAAATTCCCCTCCTCGCACTCCACACAAGAGTAAAGAAGGGATAATGACTGGAACTTCCACGTGATATACCATTAATTGAAGATTAGGGAAATAAAATTACGCATATTATGTTTATTAAACCTAGGATGCATGAACCCAGGAAACTGCATAAATGCGTATGCTAGGTCTTTGAGTCTCTGCGCAGTATGCACTCCCTAAAAATGCACATACAAATATTTTTTTATTCTTAATAATTTCTTTTGTTAATAATTTCATAAAAGTCAACTCTTAATTTTTTTTTAAAATATTTCTTACTTAAATACCTATTAATAGAGCCTAAAATACCCTGCCCAGGCATTGACCATATAATCAAATTTCAGGTCAAATCTACGTAACTTCTGAGAACTTTTCCTTCCCCAATGACCAAAATGAAAGTAGAAAGATTGAAGAAAGATTACACGGAGAGCAAGCTCTCAGAAATGCAGCTATGCAGAGTAAAAAGCGAAATAAAAAACGTTAGGACTTCGGAGGCCATGCATATGCATCCCAGGGTTATACTTTATTCTTATATTTACTTTATTCTTCCGCGCACATCCTCTTTTTCAAGAATCTAAATATTTCAGATCAGCGTTACGTTCCCTCATAAAACAATTTGAGCCAGGAGCCTGGTTTCGTATATAGTCCTCCAGGTATGTAGGAGAGGCGAAAAATATCTCATCATATTGGAAACGGCTTAGATTCGCAACGTATTGGAAACGTTTCACAATTCAGTTTGCCGGTAAGAGCCGCTAGAAAATTTTACTTCTGAGTGATCACGAATAGCAGAACGGGTTACACGTTATAGACATTACGAACCAATGAAACATTGACCTGACATCCGTGGAATTTCACTCAAATAGAACCTTAAAAGATTAGAAAAAAGAACTCAACAGTTACGAGATTCTTTGAAAGGCTTTTTGATACTTAGAATCAAAAGAACTTAATTGAAGTACGAAAATGTACTTTTGTAAGTAATTTTATCGGGAAATTCACACAGGAGAAAACGTGTTTCCTCCTTATGTTTGCCGACATATTTTTAATATAGCTATCGTCAGAATTAAAGACTCACCAAATTCTCCACAATGAAGTATCTTTTTAGAGTGTTGAATTACTCACCTGTAACAAAAAAGAATATTGTTAGAAAACGGACAACAAAGATTTTGCACAAAACAGATTAAATGTCCAACCACATAAACACGAGTTATAAAGGTTTGTGATATCAAACATTCTCTTGTGACAACGAAATACAAGAAACGTTATTGATTGTTAAATTTTTACATCTTTTGTTATACATAATAATTATTATTATGTATAATTATTATAAATATAATTATTATATATAATAGAAGTATTATATATTATAAATATTATATGATATAATTATTATATGTATATATTATAATTATGTATAATTATTATAATGTTATTTAATATGAGTATATAATGCAAAGTATAATAATTATTATCATAATTTGCATTACATACTTACATTAAATAACATTATTTTAAGCGTTTCAAATACTTTAATGTCTTCTTTGCTTAGGGACGAGTGTATTACCGTATTATCGAAAAATATTGGATCGTTATTATATAATATCACATCAAAACCGTGCACAAATAAGTTCATGTTTTCTCACAAACAACGAGAATGGCTTTATTTCAGAGCTATGCTTACTTTCAATTCCAATTTTACTGTGCGTCCACAGAGTCAAATACTTTCACAAACAACAGAATCAGGTCGCGATAGATTGTCTCAATTGATTTATTTCAGCTCGTTTGACCCCCTAGCATCATCTGGGCATCGAGGCTCCAAGAAATATATGATGCACGAAGCGTTGACACGCTTTCGAGACGATCGCTCATCACGAGCGCGGTAAGTGTGGGTCATCGCACGAATTCGGAGTTCGGTGCTAAAGTTTTCATGCTAAGAAACGGCGTGGGCGATCCGCGTGAAATTTGTCTTGAGGGCGAAGGGAGTTTTCGACAGATTTTGCACTTCAAATCCGTCGCTTCGACTGACGAGGAAGAAACTCTAGAAGTTGTTTCGCTAGAGTTCAGTCCGACACCTACTGAGTCCCTGCGAGACACCCCATTAGGTAAATGAGTTAGGTCGAGAAGAAGTTAGTGTAAAAGTGCGAGTGAGTGAGCAAAACTAAGGGAGAGAGCACAAAAACGACGTGAGTGTAAGTAATGGGGGAGCATGGGAGAAATGGATGCGGCGTTGTTTGATCTTCAAAGAAAACTCTTCCTGGAACGGAGGGACTTCATGCACAGAAATGTGTGTTGGGAAAAGTTAATTAAAACGCACTTCTTGGCATGATAACTTCGTAAAGATCACTTCAAGTTTATTCACTTACAGCTCTTTTAAAATATTTTATAGTATGTAAAACGCTTTATACGTTTACTTTTATTCTGGAAACTAAGATACGCTGATTATTTTATTTATACGAGTAATGAGTTACTATGATTTGTTTTATATTTGAGACTTTCAATCATCATTCAAGTACTTTTAAAACTTAGATTCTCGACGCTAGATAGATGATGTACGAAATAGTAGAAGAGAGAAAGAAATCGAAAATTGAAGTATGGTGTTAAAGGAATAGAATACGAAACACAGGAACTCTTTTTTCGCACATAGTTTTGATATACAGGCATATAAAATTGTACGAACGAATACCTCACATAGTCTCTAAACTACATATTTGAACTAATTATGTGACTTCTGTCGTCCAACCAACAGTCAGGCACCTTTACAAAAATATTTTTAGGAGGAAAAGAGGATTACTCAGGGCTCGAATCATTCAATATTCTGTCTGGGAGACTCAGTCTACCTGGGAGAATGAATGTATATGCGTACTTCTCAGTTAAAAAGAGATCGACCTTGTCAGATAAATGAATAATTTCAGAGGTTTCCTTTGACTTCAGTTTATAGTCAGTACTACTGACAAAATCAAACACGTCTGAGAGCCGTTAGCCACAGACCATTATATTGACAAACTATGAACACGAAATGCCTGTACGAGGGTCATTCCGCAAATGGTACGAGTATTACTTACACATAGAGACTGCAAACGAAATTCGTCTTTCCTTATTCTCACTGAAGTTCTTCGACAAATAATTTTCCTCTATATACATCTGTGTACTTCAGCATTCCTTGGCATTTATATTTTCCTGTTTCGTTTTTCGTAATGTCCCAGACGTTTCAATAACTCTCCTAGACGTTTTTCTATAACCGATCAAACATTTACGAGTAGTATGACTATTGGTATTCTGATGTCATTTGGTATTCTGTCACTTTGGTATTCTTTGGTAGAAGTGATAACCTTACACGCTTTATCTGTCAATGCAGACCGATCTTCCTCGTATTATCTGATCTCGCCCGCTTTCCTTACGCCTCCCATGCACAGTCTTTTGTCGGCTCTCTGACGGAGTCACTGCACCATTCTGCAACTTCTTGGCCGCACCAGAAGGGCGTCGGTTCAGGTCTCCCTCATCACGTGGTCAGAGAGGGAGCTCCTGTCACGGTGGGGAAAGGCAAAGACGATTTGGTGCATCCGTACGGGTTCTGCCGCCTCGATGTTTGCCCCCTCGCCGTACCTCTTCGCCCATGTCGATGAAATACTGGGAAGCCAAGCCCCCCCGGACTTAAGTCTGCATTCAGCGATGGAGCCTCATTGTGTGTACAATGGAGACCATCTAAAACGGGTATTCGTAAGCATTGTGTCTAGCTTGTTCTGACAAATTTCAGTTAACAGGCTAAGACCGGAAGCAAAATAAAAAACAAAACGTTATGTTTTACATTTTATTATAGAACTGCGACAATTGAGGGTAATAATTTAGAAATATTTCGTTTAGAAGTTGGGAAATCCCTTTTAGCCATCTTCTTCAGTTAATCAAATAATATGGTTCTTGACACAAAATTGATCAAACGACATGAAACCCCTTTTTATCATTATCTAATTTATTACGAATTTATGCCATAACTGGAAACTGTTTGCTATAGTAAACTTCAAAATTAATAATGTAGAAATTTGCTTAACGGGTAAATGTATGAGAATTAATTTCTAATATAATTATTGATAATTAAAATTTAATATCAAAACGGTAGATCAATAATATTATTTCAACCGAGTTAATACATTTCCGCGTTTTAATAACTGTCTTAAAACTATTTTATTGTTCCACAAAAGATTCATCAAATACTTCTCAAATCTTTACATAAGACTGTACGATACAGACAGAGAATCCATAGGGCATTAATAACAATTTTCCAGTTGTGAAAATATAAATTTCAAAGTTTGCAGGTTGCATTTAATTATGAATACATTTTTCTTTGTTCAATTTTATGGCACCACATCTGTCACATGTTTCGTTAAAATCCTTAGCTACATAATTTTTGTATTCTTCAAACTATATGTTTTTTCACTTATTTTAATTTTCACTGAAAGTGCACTTATCCTCTCTGGTACCTCGATACCTCAATAAATAAAATTTACTTTCCTTGCCAATTTTTGAGGAGGAAATGTGTTCAAACTATAGAAATGCGGAAATAAGCTTAAAGAAGATCTTAGCTAAGTTCCGATTGAAAAGCAGAAAGTACAAGTGGAAGAAGTAAAGAGCGCATTGAAGGAAACGAGTGAGAAAGACGAAAAATCAGAGACACGAAGGGTTTCAGAAAAAAGGAGAGAGATAATCGGCGAGCGAAAGAAAGAGGGTGAAAGAGAAAGAGCGATAAAAAGAGGTAGGGAGAGATAGTCACAAAAAGAGGGATAGAGAAAGGGTGGTACGGAGATATCGTTCGTAGGCAGCAATTGTGGCACAACTCAAAAAAGCAGGTGTTGAAATAAATGAGCTTCACGCTTGTATTGAAATGGATTATTCTTGCATCACATTTCTGCCATTGGTTGATGGAATACTGCATAAGATATGCTACTGGAAAGAAGACCAATCTACAAGTCTGAAAAGTGCATTAACTCAAAATTTGTATTTTTTGAATTGTGACACTATTGCAGCCCACGGGCAAAAGAGTGAGATAAGAAGAGATAGGGGGATATGGTGAGAAAGATAGGGAGAGAGAAAGAGAGATACAGCAACGTAGGGAGGAAGAGAGGGAGTTAGAAAGATGTGAGACAGTGAGAGTGACAAGAAGAGACAGAACTAGACAGCCGGACGCAGGCTTTAATTCGCTCAAAATAGTCCGTGGGCCGTTGAACCTAATAAACACCTGCCGTCTTTCTTCTCTATGCACCGGTGGCGGCGGCGGCGGCGGTGGCAGCAGTAGCGGCGGCGGTGGCGGCGGTGGCGGCTGCGGCGGCGGGGGCGGTGGCGGCAGTGGCGGCGGCTGCAGCGGCGGCAGCGATGGCGGCGGTGGCAGCGGTAGCGGCGTTGGCGGTGGCGGCGTTAGCAGTGGCGGCGTTAGCGGTATTGGCGGCGTTGGCAGTGGCAACGTTAGCGGCAGCGGCGTTAGCGTGTGGCGGCGGCGGCAGCGATGGCGGCAGCGGTGGCGAGCGGCAGCAGCGGTGGTGTGGCGGGTGGCAGCGGTGCGGCGCGAGGCGGGGGCGAAGCGGGGGCGGCGGGGGCGACGGGGCGGCGGGGGCGGTGGGGCGGCGGGGGCGGAGGCGGGGGCGGCGGGGGCGGTAGCAGCGGTGGTGGCGGTGGGGGCGGCGGCGGCGGTGGCGGCGACTGTGGCGGCGGTGGCGGCGGTGGTGGCAGCGTCGGCGTGGGGCGTCAGGGGCGGCGACTAATGATGTGCCGGGCGCGATGCGCTCGTGGCTTGTGACGCACGTGCATCGGTCTTTGAGAGCGGCAAGCGCCCGGCGCCAGGCGAGGGAACGACCCGCTGCCATCTCGCGAGCGCAGTGTTTGCTCGAGCACTTAGATGCACCACGTGGCCTCGCGAGTAAGTAACGGATCCGCGAGTAAAGATTTCGTTCGGGCGCATGACGCACGTTTTGCGGGCTCGGAAGACTACGCGCGAAATGACATTCGTTTAAAACGGGGCGCCCAGGAGTAGGTTTTGGTACCTGTCATTACACATTCCGTTAAAAATATGCGGTGCGTTACAACTGTTTAGATGCTTCGAACTACATTTACACCAATGAATTAACATTGTCATTTGTCTTCTATTCTTGAAACCGTGCAGAGAGCTACTGCTCTTTCATGAAGATCAATAATCTCGATGTTTCGTTTGTAAATCCGACCATTGTAAAGTTACTTGTACAGTCCCTTTATTCCAGAAATATTCAGTAACACACAAGTAACAATCTTTGCCAGGTGGATCATAGTTCATAACTCCTCTGTTTAAAAAAAATACATTTTTTCTTAGGAATCTTGCAAAAGTGATGAAGAAATATTTCTGTTTAAATCCTTTTAATTTCTGAGACATTATCATAAAACCTCATTTGAATCTTTCAACTCCAATATCTGACAAGCCCTCCCGCGAATTAATGAGACGAACTTTGGTTGAATGAGCTTGTTCGTTTCTCTTGATGTCCGGGACTTCGATGCCAGGTGTTACAATTGCATTTGCACAGGAAGATTGCCAAATTAACCTAGGAATACTTCAAATACTAATTCCCCTCAATTAGAATGACTACTCAGTCAGGTAGCCAAAAGTAAAGACGACATCTTTTTTAAATTGCTTTTAATTTGTGAGACATTATCATGAAATCTCATTTGAATCTCTCATCTTCAATATCTGATAAGCCCTCCGGCGAATTAATGAGACGAGTTTTGATTGAATTAGCTGGTCTGCTTTCCTTGATGCCTGCGACTTGGACGTCAGGTGTTTCAATTGCATCTGCACGGGAAGCTTGACAAACAAACCAAGGAATACTAAAAATACTAATTCGTCCCAACTTGAATGACTGCTCAGTCAGGTAGCAAAGAGGTTTTGGACCAAAAACTACTAAATGTGGTGTCGCGCAGAATACAGAATTATTCACTTAATAGCACATCCCTGTAGGCATTGATGTTCCCTTTGAGCCTGATTCATTTTTGAGTCCCATGACAGCAATTTCTCTCCACTCACAAAAATATTTGTAATAGTGCTTATCTTATTCGTACATTTAAAAAAATCGACAAATGAATGTACGAATTGGAAATAATCAGATCAACGAACAACATTTTCCGAAATTGGATCGCATTAGAGTTGTAACGAGTGAAACAAAGATTTACATCAAACTAAAGAATAAGAATATTAGATCAGATTTTACAATTTAGTAATCCATGGAAGAAAAGAGTATGGTTTGAGGTAACAGTATTTGAAGCTAAATGTTTTGAAATTGCTGGTATTTATTCGCACATGTATTGAACTGTGTCTCAGGAAGAACAATGCACTACAAGGAACAATCAAGCTATTCAAAATCTCACGAGGTTTCAGTAACTCACATTATTTCACATATTAAGATTGATCTAGTCCACCTTTGGCTCTGCAATGTTACGAGATATATTAACAATTTGAAGCTCTTATTTACCTGTCAAATTTCACAAACAACTGATGTGTCTGATCTAGATTATAATGAGTTCATCGGGTTAAAAAGAACGAAGAAAAAATGTTCAATAAATCAAATACGTGGGAAATGGAATTGTTCAGTACAGAAAAGAAGGTAAAACAACATCCACAGAAAATCAGAATAAATTCGTCAAGTCGATCGCATTTTTTCTAGAAACTTCAATATTTAAAACAAATTCACATAACCTTGAAATACAGAATGCAGCAGACCAACAACAGTAATGAGATAAGAGAGCACGAATGAGATAAGGTCAGGAATGAAGGATCAAAACTTAGCCAAATGCAAATATTTCAAACATGAAAACGAAATTGAGAAAAGCGAAGGAGAACTGCATAAGAAGATATGAATATATTTTGGTGGTATTTAATGTTCAATAGCATAGAAAGACACATTTGACATGAGCCTGGTTTGTTCGATCCTCAAAGCTTTTTTCTGCATAAGAAAGAGAAAGTGATCACACTGAAGGAAGGCAGTATTACTATATAACGAAGTTACAATTAAAAATTTCCGAGGGTTTTCTTATTGTGAAGTAGTATCGTTTTCATGTGGTTAATAAACACCGGAAACGAATCACGTTCTATTGTTTTCAGTTTTTGATTTGCAATAATACGGTTTTCAAGATCACAGAAAAGAACATGAAGGGCACCTAAGTCCAACGCTTTTCCAGGATCGCATATTGTTTCAGTGCAACTCCATGAAACTTTCCGGCATCCATTCGATATCTTTATAGCAGAGACGAGCGCGTCTGCGCGATATCCACAGAAAGCTCTACTTGAAAGCCTACGCTTCAATATCTTTGGCAACGCTTTTCCCAAAGCATATTCCTCCTTCCAAAGGAACTACACCCCAACACAGCACTGGCGCTTTGAACGCGATCTAAAGTGGATGGAATACTTCACGTCAAAATGTCTAACTAAACTTTAAAATCATCTTCAAACATTTTTCTATTTGTAAGTAGAAATTATATTAGAAACATAAATTATAATGGACGATATTCATGTCATTTGTATCAATGAAATACAATTTAAATGATCCATCTGTTAGTCCACCACAAAGCAAAATTAACAGAAAGCACATAATTACAAAAACGTGGAAAAAACTTCCTTCCTGACATTGGAATTCACTATTTTGAATTTCTTTACAGTAAGAATAGAACCTACGTACAACCTCAAAGTTCTGCCGCTCAGTTTGTGAGAACGTGATTAAGAAACAGCTGAATCACGAGATCAGAAATGAAAAGTGGTAATTTGATCTCAAGGGTTTGCAAGAAGCCAAAACTAATTTCAGATGATTCATTCTTGGAGAATTCGCATTTTCAATCATTTCGCGACTGTCTGAGTCACGAAATCTATTGTGCGTAATGTGCCAGTAAAAGATGTTTCACTCGCAAAAATATAATGAAATTCCCGGCTGAAAACCGTATCAACACTTGACTTTCTAGGTACAATCTATTACTGTACACAATTTCGAATAATAGTTTTACATGTATTTAGTATTACTTAAATTTTAATTTTTTTTAAAATTCTGGTCAATCTATAATTGAATGAAAAATATTTTAGATTCAACTATTTCATTTTAAGAATCCGTGTGAGTGGTGAATATCACGAAATTCGTTATGTCAGGTGTGACAGGCACAGGAGTGATATTTCAAAAGCAAAAGCAGAAAATGTGAAGATCTAGGCAGAAGACAATATTAATTATCATTCTACTATTTTCAATTACTAAGAAATGGTCAAAATTTCGTAAGTGTAAAATCTTACTTCGGAGTTTGAATATTAATCCAAGAACTTTGATAAACCTATTCTTAGTTCAGAATTTCGCACTAGCAAAACATTACTTCAACACTTTCAATTTTCATCGCTGCATGGCTGGCTGCATGTAAATCACGAAATCCTTTTGGGGTGTCACAATAACAGAAGAGATGTTCCACACGCAAATTCGGAGTAGGGATGCGATCTCGATGTCGGTGTTTCCAAAATATCGATGATTTTGAGGTCACATCGATGTTTTAAGGCTCCCACAGACCCGCGCGGTAGATCCGCAGCGGGTGCGGCGCGGAAAGTTCCGAGCTAGACGTGGGGAATTCGTGGGACCGTTCACACCGGAGAGTCAATTTTGAGTCAGCGTTTGGTGACGGTTGGCAAGGTCGTTCGACTCAAGGGGGAGCGAAGACTCCCGAACACGGGCGGACTTCCACGAAACTCGAGCTGCAGCGGAAGAAATGCGTCTGACTGCTTACAAATTTCGCCGCCGATAAAACGCTGCCAATCCGTTGCCGCGACGCTCACCTGCCGCGCAGCTCTGAACGTTCTCATAAGGCAACACGTGACGCGAAACTTCCCCTGCGACCAATCAACATAGGCTGCGGATCTTCTTGTCGGTCTGTGGGAAACTTTAAACGTCGATAAATTAATGCCGATATTTTTCTAACATCGATGTTCTGTGCGCGATGTTTTTACGTTTTCGATATTTTATTTGTGAATTTAAAAAATGATCACAATTTTGTAGAGATAAAATATGAAATAATAAGGCATGGTACCTTCTTTGGCATACTCAAGAATGGCCTTTGAGATGACCCTGGGCGCACACACTTTCAAGCTAAGTGTTGTTCATTGTTATTATTAATTTTTAACATTTTTTTCAGTTAAATCTCAAACATAAATGTATACACACGACCATTGTCAAATTAAATATGTAGTGCACGGATTAAACTTGTCTGTGGCTAACTCAGCTTTAAAACATCAATGTTAACAAACATCAAAGGTTTCCGCTCAATGTATTATTAAGGAGTTTTGTGCACGCCATAGCAGGCAGCACTATCGATCTTCTGCGCATGCGCAAATGCACTCAAATGATACAAAAACTTGAACTACGCAAGCGCACAAGGTCGATAGTTGAGCTTTAACACTCGCGAGTGCACAAACTCCCTATTAACATCCATGTTTACTTGGATGTTACAAAAACTTGAACTACGCAAGCGCACAAGATCGATAGTTGAGCTTTAACACTCGCGAGTGCACAAACTCCCTATTAACATCCATGTTTACTTGGATGTTACAAAAACTTGAACTACGCAAGCGCACAAGGTCGATAGTTGAGCTTTAACATTCGCGGGTGCACAAACTCCCTAGTAACATCCATGTTTTAATTTCGAAACATCGATGTTCGGTAACATCGATGTTTAGTTATCGATATCGCATCGTTCATGCAGAGGCCTCGACGTAGTGGTCGGGTGGAGACGGTACCTCCATGGTGTGACTCCGCGCGCGCAGCGACGGTGCCGAGGGCGGTGGTGCGCCGGGGGCGGTGGGGCGATGGGCGATGGGCGATGGGCGATGGGCGGAGGGACGCGCGTCGCTCCGCGGGGCTGCTGGCGCGCGCGCCCGATTCTCACTGGGTATTGGAAGTGCCGCTGCGTCGCGGCGCGGTTATCACTATCGTATACCTTTGCTCCTGGCGTTACGCAACGCTCCACCCAGCCCTGCGCTCTGCCTTCGCCGACGCGGCTCAGAGTGCCAAGGTGATAACGCCGTCGATTTTCCTGGGCGGTTAGATTTTTCTCCGATTCAGATCGGTGTAGGGATAAATCCGTGGCCCAGGCCCTGAGAGCTGCAGAGTTCCAAATTCTTCGCTTTCATCTTCGTCATCATCACTTTCATTATCTTCACCTACACTGCGCCTACTTCCTCGCTCCACGCCGGTTGTGCTTCAGATTGCCAAGGTGATAACGCCGTCGATTTTCCTGGGCGGTTAGATTTTTCTCCGTTTCCAGTGGGTATGGGATGAATCCGTGTCCCAGACCGTGAGAGCTCCAGAGTTCCAAATTCTTCGCTTTCATCTTCGTCATCTTCACATTCACTTTCATTACCTTCGCCTTCACTTTATCATCGCCGCACCGCGTCGGTTGCGCTTCAGATTGCCAAGGTGATAACGCCGTCGATTTTTCTGAGCGGTTAGATTTTTCTCCGTTTCCAGTGGGAATGGGATGAATCCGAGTCCCAGACCGTGAGAGCTCCAGAGTTCCAAATTCTTCGCTTTCATCTTCGTCATCTTCACATTCACTTTCATTATCTTCGCCTACACCGCGCCTACTTCCCCGCTCCGCGCCGGTCGCGCTTCAGATTGCCAAGGTGATAATGCCGTCGATTTTCCTGGGCGGTTAGATTTTTCTCCGTTTCCAATGGGTATGGGATGAATCCGTGTCCCAGACCGTGAGAGCTCCAGAGTTCCAAATTCTTCGCTTTCATCTTCGTCATCTTCACATTCACTTTCATTATCTTCGCCTACACCGCGCCTACTTCCCCGCTCCGCGCCGGTCGCGCTTCAGATTGCCAAGGTGATAATGCCGTCGATTTTCCTGGGCGGTTAGATTTTTCTCCGTTTCCAATGGGTATGGGATGAATCCGTGTCCCAGACCGTGAGAGCTCCAGAGTTCCAAATTCTTCGCTTTCATCTTCGTCATCTTCACATTCACTTTCATTATCTTCGCCTACACCGCGCCTACTTCCCCGCTCCGCGCCGGTCGCGCTTCAGATTGCCAAGGTGATAATGCCGTCGATTTTCCTGAGCGGTTATATTTTTCCGATTCGGATGGGCATAGGGCTAAATCCGTGCCCCAGACCGTGAGAGCTCAAGAGCTCCAACTTCGAAGCCTTCACCTTCATCATTTTCGCCTTCACCTTCAAAAGCTCTGCATTCATCATCTTCATCATCTTTTCCTTCACCCTCATCCTCGCCTTCATCTTCATCATCTTCGCCTTCACTTTCATCTTCATCATCTTTGCCTTCACTTTCATTATCTTCGCCGCACCGCGTCAGTCGCGCTTCAGATTGCCAAGGTGATAATAACGCCGTCGATTTTCCTGGGCGGTTACATTTTCCCACCATTTCCGATGGGTATGGGATAAATCCGTGTCCCAGACCATGAAAGTTCACTAGATAAACATTCTTCCTCTTCATCTCCTTCATCTTCGCCTTTCATTATCTTCGCCGCACCGCGTCGGTTGAGCTTCAGATTGACAAGGTGATAACGCTGTCGATTTTCCTGGGCCTTAAGCTTTTTCTCAGATTCAGATGGTTGTAGGGCTAAATCCGTGCCCCAGACCGTGAGAGCTCAAGAGCTCCAAATTCTTCGCCTTCATCTTCATCATCTTCACTTTCACTTTCATTATCTTCGCCGCATCGCGTCGGTTGGGTCTCAGATTGCCAAGGCGATAACGCCGTCGATTTTTCTGGGCCTTAAGCTTTTCTCCGATTCAGATGGTAGTGAAACTAAATCCGTGCCCCAGACCGTGAGAGCTCAAGAGCACCAACTTCGAAGCCTTCACCTTCATCATTTTCGCCTTCATCATCAAAATCTTCGCATTCATCTTTTTCATCATCTTTCCTTCACCCTCATCTTCACCTACACATTCATCATCTTTACCTACAACTTCATCATCTCCGCCTTCACTTTCAACATCTTTGCCTACACCATCATCTTCGGATTCACCTTCATCAGCATCGCTTTCACCTTATCATCTTCGCCTTCTTTTACATCCTCACCTTCTTCTTTATCAACATCACTTGCTTCTTCTTGTCCTTTTTATTTTTGTCCTTGTCTCTTTTCGTTTGAAATCCTACACCTTTTAGTCTCATATTCCTGACAGTGACAATTGACAATAAGTTTGTTTACGTTCCAATTCACAGAAATCCTAGGCTCTTTCCTGGGTGATAATGAAATGATGGAAGATGATCGGTTATATGAAATACATGGCACCGCTATGCCAACGAAACCATAATCAAAGTAAACGTCTCGAAGCCTCGAGCGAGGATGAAGCTCATAATCCTAGCTTACAGTTTTTTCCACCGCAATCCGCGCTTCCAGATCGGCAAATAGTGGGCGACAAGCTTATGTAAAAACTCCGATAATTACATTGCAATGATAGGTATGCTAGGTATCCGTGGGCAATATTTCCGGTAATTCATCATACAGAAAACCTCCGAAAGCTTTGATTTAACGGTTAGCGTATCGAACTGTTAACCCAACTTCGCAGTTCGGTTATTTCCCATTGACGTCGTGGAGTTTTAAAGGCGAAAAGATACTTTATACGCCTTCCTTCGGAGAGAAAGAAAATCGCGCTGTCATATGTTGCAGACTTCTTTTTTTCCTAGGGCTTTTATCCAGCCGACAGCCGGTTGCCCTTTACGTCCCGAAGGGACGCATATTCAACCATACACTAGACAAACACTTGCGGGCTCCTCTGATCTGGGATCAGCAGAACGCGAGGCCCTCCGCGACAACACACAAACAAAGTCAAGGGACAAACAGCCATGCCCAAGGCGGGACTCGAACCCGCGACCCTTCGGACTGAAGCGCTGAGTCGGTACTCGCTCTTAGCCGCTTCGGCCATCCAGGTCGGCATGTTGCAGACTTACTGCATGTAAAATATTCTTAAGCTCAAAAGAAGCATCTGATCTAAATTCAAATCGCCAGTTTCTTCGGCCGATAGATACCTTCTTTCTCCGCAAGATGGTGAAAGGAGCATAGAAATTTGTGTGGTCATACGGAAGAGCGGGCCTAAGTTTTGAGTTTTCGAAAAACTTCTTAAGACAGCATTGAAACCACGTTGTCATTTTTGCTGTAATAAATAATCATAGCATAATTTTCAGCGCATTTTTATGCCAAAATACTTCTATCGAACACATTAGACGCCTTACACTAAGCCATCATCCTGGGAATAATTCTCGAATTATCTAAATAATATCGAAAATGTTCAGCTCTTTGTCATTTATACAGCATTATCCAAACAGTCTGGGTTATGTGCATATTAAATGGGTAATTTGAGAAAATCCATGTTTTGGACAGTACCCGTAACATTCAGTATGAGTCATTTCAAATAAAAACTAGTGATGATACACAATGACATAGACTTTGTCGTACTAGATAGTTTTCCAATCGCTCAAATCTTTTCGGTTAATCCCTAACCTCATTCCAGCTGTCATCTATTGGTGCTGAAAAGACCCTTTTTTTTACATTTTCTCAATTCTTTCTGTTCCCTAAAGGTAGAATTCAAATATAATTTTAAGTGTATTAGAGAAGAGTAAAACATAGTCCTAAATGCATATCTTCTGGTAAAAAATTTGTAGCCGCTTTTGAGAAAATGTCTTTTGAGGTTTCTGAAAATGAGCCATTTTGAGGAAATTTTCACAGAAAACTTTTGAGTTTTCAAGAACCCTGAATATAAATAATTTCAAGTAATAATACTTACAAGTACAATATTCTATGAAAAATGCCCATAATGTAAATATTAACGTGAGATATGCGTTTAAAAAATTGTATTTGTATAATTTTTGAAAAATCAAAAAGAGTATATAAAAATCAGTCAAGTTGTTGAGACCATTTAGCACTATTCACACAAAAAGTTGAAGAAAAAATCTTGAGTTTTTGAGAAAATGACGTTAAAGTGTTTCTCAAAATGTGGAACTTTGAGCTAAGTTTTAAAGAAAAGTTTTGAGTTTTCGAAAAACTTCTTAAGACAGCATTGAAAGCACGTTGCCATTTTGCTGTAATTTTTTTGTTTATAGTTCCAAAAATTAAACATTTTTTATATAATTTACGTTAATAATTACTCAAACATTTTCTTCAAAAAAGCTCAAAATTGCGCCTTTACAGAAATGATCAAACAGCATTTTCTAAATATCAGCTCCTAATTATTCAATGAAAATGTACATATAGGACCATGTTTTACCGTCTATAATATTCTTAAAATCATATTTCCATTCTCCTTCTATGGATGAAAAAAATTGAGGAAACGCGAAGAAATGTCGTTTAGGCATTTTTATGGCAGCAGAGAAGAGGTTGGGACAAACCTAAAAAAATATTCCAGACTAAAGAGTTAAGGAAAGTAACAAATACGAGAAAGTCTGTGCCATTCTGAAGCACCAGTAGGTATTTTTTGTCGCACCTGTGTATCACCGTAAATTTATGAGTGTTTTCAAGTCTCGAAGTGCTGTTGCAGAAGCAAGAGGCCATTAGTATTATTTGCGTACAGTGCAAATTGCACAGCAATTCTGACTGCCAGCGGGCAGTCGGCGTTTCCGAGGGTCTAAATTAAGATGCGAATGCTGCGACACGTGCGATATACGGATGACGCTAATTTAATTTCAATTCCATTAAATCACAAATTTGCGATTTTCTTTGCTTATACCCCCAAAAAGTATATTTTTCTTTATCAATACAAACTGGTAATACTAAGGACTGAATAAAGTTACAAATGTCTCATTTTTATCTTAAAGAAAATCCTCGAAAAATATAGACTTAAAATGTCCGCTCAGAAATCAAAACTCATCGCATTTCGAGGCAAATATCCAGTAAGGTGTAAATAACAATGGAAACCTACGGTCTACAACACACTAGCTACTTCAAGTACTTAGGCTGGGATATAGTAATACGTATCTGAGGAACCGAACCCTAAAGGACACACGGCGTAAGTTTTGCTGGGCACTTGCAGTCCTCATACTAATTTTTGCTAGCGAAACATGGGTGAACACGAAGAAGACCAAAAATAAAATACAAACAGCTGAAT
>BLKR01012058.1:0-24181 GCA_011170035.1 Teleogryllus occipitalis | reverse complement strand
ACCTAGCTATGTAGCTAGTGTCAAAATCCTGCCACCTTCGGGATTCGAGCCTAGGACTTCCCGGTCAGAAGCATTGCAGTGGCATCAGTAACTAACTACAAGAGAAATGCGTTTTTTGCCTCCCAGACATTAAAGAAACCAGAGTGAGTTATATCATTTAGTGACTTACGCCATGACAAAGTGACTTCTGCCATTTGGCCATCTAAGCACAGAGTGAATGCCCTGAGCCACCTCTCCCGGTTCACCTTTCACCTTTCGCCACCACCCTGACGGACACCCCTCGTCCCCCAACCCTCCACCTCTCCAGTCTGGAACGTCGCCTGCGCGTCGCTCGAAATCGGAAAACACTCCGTGCGCCGCAAGGCCTAATTGAAAGAGCGTGTCCCCCGCCGCGAGGTGAAGCAGACCAGCGCTCACCACAGCTCCTGGCTCCTCGCCTTCTTTCATTAATTCCCATGACAAAAGGGGCCGGTTTCAATTTTCTGTGTTCCGAGCTAATTGATAGCAGTCCCTTCTTACAACTGAGGAGCAAACATTCAAAACGTCACATGTCCATTTGGCAAATGCTGAGTTCTGTTGTTTCTGTCTAGAATTTTATTTTCAGGGAAGACACTGAGGTGTATTACAATACGTTAAGTAGTACTCCATTTGTTGAATTAAGGACTGTGTTAAAAGCAGCAAAATTTGTGCCATATTGTTCATTTTTATCGGAAATGTGTGAAGTGGACGTGTCACATGTTCACTGTTTGTTCCTCAACTGAGTTAAAGCATTCGCGATGTTTTAATGCTCGGAGGAATTGAGGTATCACAACGGATGATTTCTTTCAATGATGATTACAAAAAGTTGTAATTTCGTGGCAATAATACTTGTATTACTAGAAATAATTCGCCATACGATGAAAATATATTGTCGAGTTAAATCGGATTTTGGAAAGAGAACTTTTTTACATTTAGAAAATGAATTACATGCTATTCTGAAGATTATTAATGATGCTGCACAAAATATGTAACTAATAGAAATATAACTACTAGAGAAATACAATGCAATTGATATGGTCACACGTATTGCTCGTCACATCATTTACAAGCATTTTAATCGTTTTCTTTGTAACTTCATCAGAGTTTTACATGAAAGAGATACCTTCGTTCTCTTTGAATCAGATATTCTAAATTATTAGATTAGAGAAGATTAGACAACGAATAATCACTAGTATACAGAAATAAGCATATTCTGCTTCTCTTTGTGGCAATGTAACAGCTGAGATTATCTCAGAGTCAGCATTGGTACTGTCTAAGCAGCTACACTGAGCAGGTGGTCCTAGGTTTTTGACTGATTCATTGATGAATGAGCGTCAACTACTGAGGTTATTAATCCCGTACGTGTAGTGCATACTTTTCTATGGGAGGTGCCGGTGATCTTCCCCGACTGGATTGCGAGATCCAGTGTCGCCCTACCGTCGACTAACGGGGTTTTCTCCATCCAGCGGAGCACCGCCGCAGCCGGAATTGGTTCTAAGTCCCCGACCGGTCTCCCGGCATGGGTGGTAGTGTAGTGCACGTTAGTGTAAGTGTGTGTGTGTGTGTAAGGGGTGAGGATAGGACAAGGAAGAGGAAGGAAAAATCGCTTGCGGTTCGTGACCCGTTTGTTAGAGTACTGCTCCGGCATTCGCCCGGTGTTGATTCCTGGCTAGAATTCTCCTCAAGACAGTGACAGAATTTGACGTAGCTCACAGACTAGTGTCGAAAATCCTGCAGCGGGCGGGACTCGAACCTAGGATCTCCCGGTCAGAGGTACTGCAGTGATGAAATTGATGCACTGAGCCACCGCTCCCACCGGGAGTACCTAGGATTCGAGACTCGATAGTGGGGATCTCTATAGCTAAGGCGACTCCAATTGCTATCTGGAGAAGAATTCTAGCGGCTGGCTACTCTGATCAACAGTTTCCCGTAATTTCTCCGACGAATACCAAGTGAATGCCGGAGCAGTACCCAAGAAAACGAGCCTCGGATAGCGCACAAGAGTTCCTTACACTTCCTTGACCTATCCTCTCGACACACACTTACTACATGCACTACACTAACACACACGTCGGTAGACCACTTGGGAGCTCCGAGCTTGGGCAGGTTGGGTCGGTGCCCCTTTGTGGGAGCTACCTGGAAATACGCACATGAGGCCATCTAGGTCGGTGCCTGATCTCACCATTCAACGTGGAAAGAATCACCGTCATTTCTAAGGATGAAAACATTCATTACACTCATGGAGCGAATGATCATAGTAGTTGACATGCCCAGAAACATCAGTTAATCAAGCAAGCAATTGGCGACAATTTGCATACTCATGTATTTAGGAGCATCAGGCCTTGGACGCTTCTTGTAGATGCGATAAATATAAATATAATTTGAAGTCTTTGCCTACAAAAAAGGTTTAAGGTCCTAGATCGCATCATTCGAAGTCGCAGAATCTACGATCGGTATAACCGGGAACGAACCGTAATTAGAACTTTATCGTGCCAATTGCATATCTGCCTTATGTAGATGTACTTAAAAAAATTCATAATTAGTAAAAATGCAACATGAAACCTCTACGAGAAATTTTCTTTCAATTGAGACAATATTTGTTATTACTGATTGGTTGGGAGATTCAAAACACGGATGTATATCCTACTGAAATAGTTTATTTGATTAGTTATATTTGTGATTTTTTTAGAAACATTGAACGTACAGAGATCATGTCTCTCTTCAAAGAAAATCAATCCTTTTATTGAATTATAATATATAATGTGTGTATAGAGATGTAATAACGTTTATATATATTCAATAATATAAAATAGTGTAATAAAAACCTTATTATTCCACTTGAATTATCTTGAGAATTAAAATTCTGTGTTTTCATGAACTAGTATTAACAGAATGTGTTTAGTCTATGTTATTAGTAATAATACTTAAAATGTTTAGTAATTGTGAAAGTGGACTATTCACAGCCGATATGTCTGAGGGATATGTACAATTATCAAGTATTGTTAGATAATAATAACACAGATCAAAGGGCATAGAGGGGTTCTCTGCTCTTCCCCGGAGGTACCGCACCGGCTGTTCGGGCGATCGGCCTTTCCGAGTAAATAAATTATGACGTCTCTGGGAAGGGAACTTCGGGCCAGAAGTTGTGTGCGCTTCCACGCCGACCTGCGGGAGCCGATATCGATGACGCTGCTGGAAGGCATCCCAGGGCCGGCGCGGGGCAGGCGTCCGATGTCTCTGTTATCACCACCACCACCACTTGCGAATTCGGAAACGCTGCCGTTCTCACAGTTTTTGCCATTACACTGTGGTTTTTATTTTGCTGTCACAGACATTTGATCAGCTGTTGCAGTGTTGTCAAATCGGGACTTTACACGTCACTACAGTGACGTCATAATGATGGCGTTCAGCCTTCGGATTGGATGACACCAAGAGCTAATATCCTTCAAACGCAGCTCTATGAAAACCGCTGTATAGTGTACCAGTGGTTAACTCATGAACATCTTACTTCTATGTTGCAAGACATATCTAGATTAATATTTGTGAGCGAGTATTGATTCAGACTACTTGATTTTTGATCGATTAATTGAATAGTGTGTCCGAGCACGTAAACGGCTAAGGTCATCGGTCTCGTAAGTGTAGTGCATGTTTTCCCCTCGGGAGGACGCGGTAATATTTACCCGCTAGATAGTTTCGAAATTGCGTCATCTGCTTGACTTTCATCTCGGATGGACATAGGCCACATTTCATTTGTTTGTAAGGTAAATTGCTGTTGATTATTTTTTACTTTACCACGTCCACCCACAGCCTCTCAATTATTAAGTTATAATCGAGGTATAGAATTAGAACTTATTGAACAAATTATTTAGTATATTTTTTTCAGTCATCAAACTGGCTCTCAAGTATATGAAGACGGGTTTTAAACCATAGTACGTAATTAAGAATTCAAAATTTGTTTTTCTGAAGAAAATTCACAGTTTTCCAGCACACGGTTACATAACTTTCTCTTCTTACGAAGTACTTGGTAAGACGAGAAAGTAAAAGGAAAACTACAAACACCAGGTACACTTTTTATAATCACTCCAGTTTTTATTCTTTCTATCGTTTTGTAGGCTTTGCACGAAAACACCTCATCTCCGAAACACAGTTCAAAGAACTATACATTTAATGGGAGATTTCTATAGCCACGTAATGGCTTTATAAGTCTCGAATCGAAAGATAAAACGGATTTCGTTTTATCAGAAATTTCGTGATACATCAGATTAAAAATCACAAATTCTGAGTTATAACGAAATTATCAGCTGATACATGAAAAACTGGGAGTTACGGCATATTCCGAGATATTCCAGAGTTGGAGACGCGTTCGACCGCGAGGCACCCTGCGTGCGGCAGGCCGTCAGGGCAGCGTGTGCTGCGAGTCACACGCGGCGGACACGGCCACTCGTATTGATTCCCTTCCGGCACGCCCGCGTGCCTGCGTGTCGCAACGCCGCCACCGCCCTCCCATCGCCCGGCGGCCGCGACGCACCTCACGCATCGTCGCCACTTCCGGGTGACACGATAGCCCACGCGCCGTGTCGGTGGTGACGGTGTCGGTGACGGTGTCGGTGTTGGTGACGGTGTCGGTGACGGTGTCGGTGACGGTGTCGGTGACGGTGTCGGTGACGGTGTCGGTGACGGTGTCGGTGACGGTGTCGGTGACGGTGTCGGTGACGGTGTCGGTGACGGTGTCGGTGACGGTGTCGGTGTCGGTGTCGGTGACGGTGTCGGTGACGGTGTCGGTGACGGTGTCGGTGATGGTGCAGCCGTACGGTGAAACAGGATGGTGGGTCGGTGACGGTGTCGGTGACGACCCTGCACCTCGTTTCGACCCCGCCTCAGCCCCTGACCCTGCCTGCCTCTTGACCCCGCTCTCGTTTCCTCTGCCTCCGCCTCGTTTTGCCCCTGCCTCGTTTCGACCCCGTCGTTTCGCCTCCGCTCACTCTTCGCCCCCTGCCTTCGTTTCGACCCCGCACCTGCTTCGACCCCGCACTCGTTTCGACCCCGCTCTCGTTTCGACTTCAGCTCTCGTTTCGACCCCGCTCTCGTTTCCTTGAATTTCGCTCTCCTTCTTTTCTTTCGCTCTCCGCCTTCTGCCTTGCACCCGCCTCCGTTTCGACCCCGCCTTCGTTTCGCTCCCCGCCTCGCTTCGCCCCGCTCTCGGCCCCTGCCCCCGCTCTCGTTTCGCGCCTGCCTCAAGCCTGCCCCCGCTCTCGTTTCGCCTCCGCTCTCGTTTCGCCCCCGCTCTCGTTTCGCCCCCGCTCTCGTTTCGTCCCTGCTCTCGTTTTGCCTCCGCTTTCATTTGGCCCCCGATTTTGTTTCACCCTCGCTCTCGTTTCGCACCCGTTCTCGTTTCGCTCCCGTTCTCGTTTCGCACCCGCTCTCATTCCGCTGTCGTTCTTTTCTTCTTTCTTACGGGCACCAAGATCAATCGTTCATCCTCCAAGATCCAGTTCCCGCAAGCCACAAGTCTTCACAAATGTGCCCTATCAAGTTCGTGTCATGTCAAAATATCCCGGAAGCTGCCTGGCAAGATTGGAATCCTCTGGAAGTATTTCATCTTAACAAAATCCACATTGGTACCCATCAGTTGGTAGAACACGGCAGAACTCGACCCGGCTGCTGAACCCATTCCTAGCTATCTGGCTAATGTCGAAAATCCTTCTATCGTCGGTATTCAAACTCTAGGATCTTCCGGTCAGAGGCACTGTGGTGTTATCAGTTGATGCCCTGAGCCACCTTTGCTGGTCTGCAAATCGACTTTGTCACCGCTGGCGCTCTGATGCGGCCAAGTGCTTTCTGCTGTTTCTGTCAGTTGCGATTGGAGAGGCAGAGGGGGCTGGAAACTACGATATGCATGAATGTCCCACGCCCTGCAACCTACGAAAAAATGTAAAAGGAGCATTTTTTTCAGAAAATGACTCCCCACTTCGACAGTGCTGTCGGACGTGAGATTTCCACTCATTTAGGTCACGACACTCTCAATTTACGCGCGAATAGCGGCGTCATGACATAAATAGATTCCGACGTTTTACGGTCACATGATCCACGATGTTTATTGGCGACTGGAGCAATCAAATGACTGATGCATTTCACAAGAGCGGTAGTGCGCTAAACCCATTTGATAACATTTGCAAAGAGATGTGTCTATCAGTAAACCCTTCAAATCCTCTACTTTTTATCACTTCAGGAAGCGCCTTATTCTGTTGACTGACGGGAATTTGCAACTCGTCTCATTTTGACTTCCACACATTTTGTTTTGAGATCAGTTTGAAGTGTCAAATAACGATGATTGGTTGACATCTTATTATACTGGAATCTTAAGTTATATTACGTACATGAGTAAATTAGAAGAATCTAATTTCCAATAAATTATTTTTTATTAATTCCTTTTTAAGTTACTAAAGTTTCTAACTTAGGAAATACGTATACTAATATTCACTAAATTAACATAACTCACATTATGTATGATTCATAAACGAAGTGCATCTTTTACTGACGAAATACGGTCATCGATAATATTAACAATGTCAATGTGACTGGTAAAAAAGCCGCAAGAAAGGCAGAGCTATTATGAAGGTGGCTTCAAAGTTGGCTGCAGAGAAAGGGGGCGAGGAATGTCATCAGGGCGAGGCAATATCCTGATAATGTACAAGACCACAAACATATTTTAAACGTAAACATAAATATACTGCAAACCTATATATTTGCTAAATATCTTTAATAAAATTAACAAAATAACGTATTTTTAATCATTAGAAGGATTATCCTCGAGTTTCAATTCAAATCTCATTGTAGAAGAACAATTACTAGAGCCTGCTGGTAGAAACAGTTTAAAAAATGTTTAGATGATTTCTGTTAAAACTGTATATAAATTTAAAAAATACAAATTCAATGTAATACACAAATTAAATAGTTAATACCGTACAAATAAATGTACATTTTCCTAATCAATAAAATAATTATTCCTTCAATTTTGTAACTTAGTGGTTTGTTCCTGCCTAGCAACATGAGACGTTGAGAAATATAAAATATATAACCAGAATTCTTTGTGAGGTCGAGGTAAGCAGACCTGCTAGGCAGATCCACGAGACTATGGATGTGGGTAGTTTCTTAATTTATTTATTGGAGCACAAATAATAAAAGTGTTGTTCAGAAAGATATTTCATTTCTGGAAAAGAGTTGGCTGGTAGTCAGCTGGCCCATAACTGACTGGCAGCACCAAAGATAGCGACGCTAGAATTTACTCAAATAATCCCCTCCCCCTTAAATATTTCCTGAGGCCGCCCTTGGATGCAACGTGTGATAGGGATGCGATCGATGTCGACGTTTCCAAAACTTTGATAACTTTATAAAGACATCTGTATATTTAACATGAATTTATTGAAGTATTTGTTTTCTGCTCGATTTTTTTCGTCGTTGATATTTTATTTTTCAATGAAAAAAGTATAATTATAAAACAATATTAACGTTATTTAATATTATAAAAACTATAATAATTTTCAGACATCCATAAATTGAACATTCTTTACACCAACCTGACGAATGGTGAAAAATAAGTTAGATAATTTTTTGTCGATAAATGTAGCGTACATTTTTTATATTATTCAAACAGATAATAAACGTTTTCTTTAGTGTTCTAATTGTTATTTGAGTTTGTTTTGCTAGCAAAACCCTAATTACAAATTAATAAACACGAGCACCATGAAATATAATAGTTCTCCCTCAAGTAAACATTGATGTTAAAAATTACTAGTTATAAAAACATCGATCTTTAAAAAACATTAATAGTTTTGGGTCGATGTTTTTCAACATTTATTTTCAAAATATGTTTTAAAACGTTGATGTTTTGCTGCCGATGTCGCATCACTAGCGTGCTCGCGTTTGGCGTACGCCGTCAAAGGGGGCGGGGCGGGTCGCGTCCTTTCCCCTTTCGCGCGAACGGCGTCGGCGGTCGAGAGGGGCGGGGGCGGAGACAGCGACGACCGCAGCCGCTGCGGCCGGAGCGCCCGGCGCGGCCCGCCCGGGCAGCGATTTGTATTCGGGCGGCGCCGGGGGCGGCGGCGGCGGCGGCGGCGGCGGTGCAGGCGACGGTCGCGCGACAAACGCAGCGCAAAACAGCGCGCCGCGCCTCCACGCCATTTCTCCGCGTCGCGGCGCCGGCCCCTCCCTCCTGCCTCCCGCTTCCCGGACCACGCCCCCTCCCGCCCAGCCCGACCGCTCGCTGTCATCCTTCTCCCTCTGCCACCGCCGCCGCCGCCCGCTGACGACTCACCTTCCGCACGCGGCCTGCGGACTTTCCTGCAGCTGGGGCCGGCGCCGCGGGCGAGGACCCTGGGGAACGCCTCATGCATGACAGCCAGCTTCCTGCGTTCTTTTTGTTCTCTGAAGGATGCGCATCCACGTCAGCGCTGCAACTTGGGGGACGTGTTGTTTTAAATAAATGAATTATTTTTATACCGCAGACCGCCTTGCAATGGTTGGTGCTTACAAAGTGTGTACATAATTTATAATTTTCGATCAACAATTCACACAAGAAAATGATCTCGATTAAACCGTCTTATACTAACTTTACCTCTTATACTAATAATATTTCACCTTGGGTCAGCGGCCTTTTCTATGGCAGGTGCCGGTGCCACTCCGAGACTCTGGGGATGTACCTCATATACATTTCCCAGGTTCATTTGTTTTTTTGTTTGTTTTTTTCAGGAACGTATCCTTGTGGAAGTACTAACTACGTTTTGTAATTAATGAATGACTTTGAAAGTGTACATTTGGAAATTTTATGAAAACAAATTGGAAATTATAGTAAAAGATAAATAAGAAAACGATTAAGGTAATTCATCGTTTCTCTCCTGACCCGTTTCTCCCCCCTCCTCCCCTCAGACGGCAGGTTCATAGCCATCTATTTTATTCTGACACCAACAACAGACGCAGAAAAAACATTAGAATTCCAAAAGTTAACAAGATGATTTTAGAAAATCTATTCAATATGTAGTTCCAAAATATTACAATACATCAAATAAAATTAAAAATCTTATAAAATGGCGATAATTTTGTAAGAAAAAAGTTTAACAATTCAAACATCCAAAGCTTAACTTTGTAATTGGTAATAACTATTAATATACATATACAATATATGGATTTAAGAAATAATAATCCGTATTGTATATTTATTATGCGTAAAATATATTAATATGCAAGTTACTCAAACAACCTAACATAAAAATTTCCTTCGCGCGTGTGCATTATTCGTAGTATCAAAGTCAACAACACCACTGAAAAGTAATTAGCTACAATTCCTAAATGAATTGTTATGTATTGTATATACAAGGAATCAATAAAATTATTATATTATTATAAATATTTATCAGAAGAAAATGTAGTATCGCAGAAAAGTACAATTACAGGCTTTGAACAAATGCGACAAATGCGTTTTAGAAAGTAGGAGCCCCATATCGTAGTAAATATTTTCAAAGTGTAAACTTCGCTTTCAAATACCTACAGGAAAATAACTAAGATTGTACTGAGGCAGTTCCTATCAGTTTGCAGTAGCACTTCGCGGCCGCCGAAACATGGCACGCTGTTCCATGCCATTTATTACCACATTTCTTAAACAATTATTACCATCTTCTTTAAAAATTTGTAATCATTGCAACTCAGTGTTGCTAGCTTCATTTGCATATTGATCCTGTGCCCTATATCTCAATTCTACATCACGTCCCTCCGTTCCATCTGTATTCAACTCCTTTGCATCTTTTTAACGATTACGTCTGCAACGGTCTTCTTGTTCTTTGAACCATTTGCTGCGCGTGTAGCCGTTGTACCTACCACTCTGGTTATCACATCCATAAAAATCTCGACGAATGCCTATCTTCACGTTTCCATTTTCCTCCCTGAGATAGTTCCGACATTCCTGCGTATTATAACATTCCTCCCTTGTTCCCATCTTTTCGCTCCCTCACCAACACTCTCGGAGTCTCTTCCCGTGGAAACTAGAGATCGTTGGAAAAATTCCGCGCACGTCGCCAGGGTGGTCGACGAGTTTTAAATTCAACCTCGGTGCAAGCCGGCTCAGTTAATCTCTAAAGCGTGATTATGTAACGTGTGGAGTAGGACAACACACGTACTTTTGGTTGCAAAGCAGGATTTCTCATATTCGAGAGAAAGCTTTGCCTTTGTTTTACGTGCAACAGTATGTTCACGTACTCTCTGAGCTTTCGTTGGCAATCAACAAAACATTGCAGCATTTTAACCCTACTGTCTGGATTTAAATTCTAAATAATACACACTAATGTAATAATGGTTTTTGTTTAAACCTAATTATTAATTCTCTCGTCGCTGAAAAGGAGGGGGTGTAAAAGGGATCGTATAAAACTGAAGACTTTTCCTTTATGAAGTGTGGTAACAATAATATAGATGAATGTACAAGAACAACGAAGATAAATGTACAAAACAATAATGTCAACCCGAATAAATTTTGAGAGTTTAAATAAGCAGGAGACCGCTTTGAATTTATAGTTTTCACTTACTGAAAATAAGCTTTTCAACGGAGAGGTGGTCTTGAAAACTAAACTAGACAATCGATTATTCCTTTTTGATTATTGTCCAACGTCCAACATGCTATTATTTCAATTGAAAGTTCCATAATATAATTATTCATTCAAAATACCTCTTCAACAAATAATTTGCTAAGAAAAGTTGACGGTTTCAATTACGATACGATTTATAAGGGTCTTCACAAAAAAAACTACGTTAATGTGTTACTGGAGAATGATGTCCAAGTGTCGAACAGACAATAAATGTAGAATTTTAAAGATAATGATTGAAATAAATGTTCGGACATAAACAAAACTTGCAAATCTCGTTAACTTTAATATTATAAAAAGTGGCCCATAAAAATTAGGCTTCTAGAGCCCGAGTTCAATTTCTTAGACCGTATTCTCTAAGATGAGACATTTTGGGAACAAATACATTTTTTGAAGTTTGACTCTTCTGCGAATTTAACAATGGAATAGGTAGTCAAAATCGTGCATTAGCTAGGTATATACGTCAAATGTAATGAATTTAATTCAATGGATCTAAGCTTTTTTGTTTTTTAATGAACGCTCGGGCGAATTAGAATGTTGATCCATACATAGTATCGGACTCACACGATGTAACTCCAGTTCAGATCCTGGCCGTCCGATATTGGTTTTGCCATGATTTACAAAGAACCCGAGAATATTCGCAGGCGCTTAAATAAACAATATGTGAAAAATTCCTTAAACATGTAAGTTTAATTGAAATATGAAGTATATGAAACGTGAGTATTAGGTGATAATGCTAATAATAATAATAATAATAATAATAATAATAATAATAATAATAATATAAATGAATTAGAAATATTGCAAAGGAAAGAATTACAGAAGGAAGTCCATGAATTTTCCGTACACGAATTTATGAAGTCCGAGTCCCCTAAGTGGTCGTATGATAGACCACGCGCAGCACAAGTCTGTATGAAGGGTTGCCTACCCACTTCAGTCCACAGGCGCCGTGCCATCCATCCAGTTTCGACCAGAATTCGCCGCTTCGAGACCCGGCCGGACCAGAACATCACCACAGTCGTTCCCGTCAGCGCTGCGGCTGCCGACAACGCATGACCTTGGGTGACCGTCTCCTCCGTCCGTCACCACCCCTGCTTCGTCCGCGCCCGCCGTTCGGTTGCTCGCGAAGCCGACAGACTCGACAAAGCGCGTGCCGCACCTCGAGGTCTCCCAGCGTGAGCCTGCGAATTTGTACCTTTCACCTTAAAGCGCGAATTCGGATAGGAAGTAGAAACTCCTTCCTAGTAAGGGAATTGTTTTCCGAGAGCTGACACATGAATATTTAGCCACTTCTTCTCCCGCGGCGTCCTGGAAACTGGGGCGAAAAAAGGAAGACAGTTGCAAGTGATGTGGAACAACGTAGAAATATTTGAGGAGCGATAAGGAACGGAAACAAAGAGAGACCGTAAAAAAGCAGATGATGTTTCAGGAGGGGAGAAAAGGCGCTTCCCGCAATTCGAGGTAGAAGGTCGCATCCGGAGAATAAAAAAAAGGCGTGGGGGCCGTGCGAGAGGGCGGCGGCGGCGGCGACGGCGGCGGCGGCGGCGGCGGCGGCGGCGGCGGCGGCGGGGCGGAGGCAGCGGCGGCGGCGGACGAAGGAATGTGGGAAGAGAGAAGGTCGAGCAAGTCGTAAGAAGGCTGATGCGGGAGGAGCACAGTTTGTCTTCCCAGTTAGCGTGTTTGCAGCGCACTTTATGACGAGGTGCGCGCTAAGGTGCGACGTGTCTCCGTGGCAATGCGAGATAACAGCGCCGGCGCGGACGCCGTATCTCTCCGCGGGGGGGCGGGGCAGGAAGCGGAGGCGGGGGGCGACCCGTGTTCACGGGCGGGAAGCGGAGGGCAGCGGGCAGTCTGCGGTTCGAGGTCATCTCACCTGCGCATCTGGTTGGGAACGAAACGAATACGTTATGAGGCAAGATGAGTATAGTTTTGATAATATACGTACATACAAAGCAATTTGAATATGATTACATACGATAATATACATATATACATCTGAACTGTAATTGGGTATGACCCAGCGGTAGTTAATTATTATTATTATTATTATAATAATGATTATTATTATTATTATTATTATTATTATTATTATTATTATTATTATTATTATTATTATAATAATGATTATTATTATTATTATTATTCTTATTATTATTATTATTATTATAAAGGAGTACAGTACTAGACGAGGATTCAATAATCATATTATCACTAATATTATTGTATTATAATAATTATTTTAACTTTCATGATATACAATAATTATATGCTACATAGATATTGGCTAAATTAGATTTTTAAAAAAGGGCATTGTTCGCGTTCACTACCCTGCACTACACTACACTACACTACACTGCTTTGCTTCGAATTACACTGACCAGCACTTAACAGCACTTAGTTACTCATTTAACATCTATTACTCTCAGCTTGTTCTAACTTATTACGAAAACTTATAACGGTTAGAGGAAAAGCTTTAATAAGTAATATACGAACCATTTTATTGTTGGAAGGAAATTTTAAATAATCACTTACAAAGTTGTGGTGCTAAAACAGTACCCACTTTCTCACCCGTATTTTCATACAAAATTACGCGATAAGCACTCACATTTTCGAAAAATTTTACATGACCTTATTTCAAAATATATCTTTAAAGAACCGGTTTCATTAAGGGAACATCTCTATTTTCATACTTGTAGTTGTAGGAAGACGCCCAAAAAATTTTGAACTTTTGAATTTGCAATTGGGTTTTTAAAGAACAGGAGACCTACACAATTCTTTCAAACGTCCTTTGCACTGTCCAATACCAAAATTTAATCAAAGGGGATGGTCATGTAAGCGATACCGAATAGTTTTGTTTAAATTTTTATATAGCACTTCTATTAGTTTCTGCACACTATTTATTTACCGGGAGCGCTAGCTCAGTGCATCAACTAATGTCACTGCAGCGCCTCTGACCGGGAGGTCCTAGGTCCTAGTCCTGACGGCGGCATTAGCTTTTCAGCTAGATCGAATTCAGTCACTGTCTGGAAGAGAATTTTAGCGGTCGGCTGCTCTGATCGGTAGTTTTCCGTGGTTTCTCCGATCAACACCAGGCGAACGGCGGAGCAGTATCCTAACAAACGAGCCACGGACCGCGCGCGATCTGTCCTTCCTCTTCCTTGTCCTATCCTTTTTCCTTACACACACACACACACACACACACACACACACACACACACACACACACACACACACTTACATGGTTCAATACATTCCGGGCGACCGCTCGGGAGCTTAGAATTTGTTCCAGCTGGGGCGGTGCCCCGTAGGGTCCCTATAGGCGGCTCCACACATTCATTATTCGGCGAACAGCGAGCAGCCGCTCGCCGAATTCCGAGTAGTGTGGATGAGTTGCTCGCTATTTGCCGAGTGACATTCGGGGTTCGCCCTATCCACCGCGTTTCGGTCGTTTGGACACATCAAAGTGAGCGAAAATTCGCGGAACACGTCAGCTGCTCGGGATTGAGCGAGCGCTAGCTCGGTGCGCGGCGAATGCCGCATGCGTGTAGCCGACTTATCCCGAAGCAACTTTCTTTCCCGAAACACCAGCGGCCTCTTTATTTTGGCATAATATCTCAAAACATTAGGTCTAACCGGGAGGTCCTAGGTTCGAGTCCTGACGGCGGCAGGATTTTCGACACTAGATGTTCAGCTAGGTCGAATTCAGCTGCTGTCTGGAGGAGAATTCTAGCGGCCGGCTGCTCTGGTCGGTAGTTTTCCGTGGTTTCTCCGATCAACACCAGGCGAATGCCGGAGCTGTACCCTACCAAACGGGCCACGGACCACGCGCGATCTGTCCTTCCTCTTCCTTGTCCTATCCTCTCCCCTTACACACACACACACTTACACTAACATGCACTACACTACCACGTATTCCGGGAGACCGGTTGGGAGCTTACAGCTTGTCCCGGCTGGGGCAGTGCCCCGCTGGTGGGAGAGTCCTGGTCAGGGGGAAGCCCCACTAGCCGACGGTAGGTCGGCGCCGGATCTCGCCATCCAGCGGGGGAAGATCACCGCCATCTCCCGAGAAAAAACATGCACTACACTAACAGGACTAATGACCAAAGTAGTTGACGCGCCCGGAAACACGAAAAAATCAATCAATCAATCAAAACATTAGGTGATACCAGCGTGAACTTCGCGTGATCCCGTTGAGAGAGACCGTCTAAGGGAAGGGGAGGGCGAAGCGAGCAATAAAATGGGTGGGGCGTCGCGGGAACCAAACAGACGAGCAGCGGGCATCGCGCAGAGGGCAATGCAGGGTTGGAGATAGTCATCGGCGCTCCACGGACTGCTGTAAATCAGACCCACACGTCATAGGATGGCGCAATAACAGTATTTTACGGGCAAATGTAATCATCAGGGGGCGGAGTTTAATGACCTAATACATCGCCAAAAATGATCAATAAATTGCTCTTAAAGTGCCTTAAAAATACCCTAAAACCAAAGAAAAATGACGTAAAAATCTCATCAAAATTAGCTCGGATGAACAACTTAAGCTGTTGGATACGTTACTGATGTAATTGAGGCTTCTTCCATTCGCTCGAGTGAACTTAACTTGCAAACTTTTGGTTTGGGCTGTTCTTTGCGAAGAAATCTCTGTCTTTAGTTACACCGAAATCGTCCGAACTGGCAATGGCGCTGATATACATTACAAAAATTACATACAACGGCTGTCAAAACAACTTCTGAGCGAACAAACAAAATACGCTTCTGAATAATTCTGTGAAGAACATTTTTTGCATCTCGTAAATATTATTTGAAGCAAGTACCATTTAAAATGGCATTAAAATCGATGAAATCAGCAAAACCTACATTAAAAATGACGGGAAAAGGTAAAATATGACTTACTAATCGAAATCGACAAAATGCAAGATAATGACGTATAAAAATGGGTCATTTCCTTTTGTCATAACACAAAACGAATTTCTAAACTAAACGGCATTGATCTAAAGTGAAAAGAAAAAATGACATTTCATTAAAATCCGCCCACTAGTAATCATCAATTCACAAGACAACAGAATGAGTTGTATAAAGTAGTGTTTCGCTAATAAAATATGACAGAACAACCAATGAGATGTTAGAAAAATATTTTGCAGTGCAAGTTGGATTGCATGAAATTACGTGCATTGATGTGCATTGATGAATTTAAAAATGAAAAGGGTATTTTGAAATAAAATTAAAGAATGGAATTTAAAAATGAAAAGGGTACTACCGGGTGACCTGCAGAAGTTGCCAAATTCGTGACTATAGAGAAACTCTTGCGCAGTGAAGTCGACCGTGGCGCCTGATGACTCCGCGTGGGCGAAAGAACACACTCTGCGGCTGTCGGCGGCGCTCTCTCCCTGGACCTTCAGCAAAGTGCATCGCGATTCTCAGAGGGACCGCGAGAGGGCGAAATCCGTCCATCCGCCCGCCCAGCTGCACAATCCTTCCCCCTCACAGCCTGCCTTCTCGCCAACTCTGCCCGTCACCCACCCACCGGCCCGGCCACCCCGTCCGCCCGTTTGCCCGTCCGCCCGTCCGCCCGTCCGCCCGTCCGCCCGTCCGCCCGTCCGCCCGTCCGCCCGTCCGCCCGTCCGCCCGTCCGCCCGTCCGCCCGTCCGCCTTTTCGCCCGCCCGTTCGCCTTTTCGCCCGCCCGCCCACACAACCTTCCCCTTGGCCTACCCCTGTCATAACTAATCTGTATGGTATTCCTCCCGCCAACCAAACTAACTCTTCTGCTCACACAATTAACCCGTCTGCCCATCATAGCTCGCTCATCTACCCGCCCGCCATCACATCTAGCCCATCCGCCCATCCTCCAGCTTGCATGCCCATACGTCCAATCGCCCGTTGGCTCCTTCTACTCTCCCCTCGCCCCTTCGCTCATCCGTGAGTCCGTCCGTACGCGCGTGCGTTCGTTCGTTTCTCCGTGCGTTTACCGACGGTTGGCCCACCCGCCCGCCGCGCCGGTCTGTCCGTGCGCCCGCCCGACCTTTCGGTCCAGCGTGCGGAGCCGCCACAGACAGACGGAGGGGCGGTGCGCGACCCTCGACCCCCTAGGGGGCCAGGGGGGAGGGAGGGGGAGAAGAGCGTGCAGACGTGCCCGAGCGGTCGAACTCGCGACCCCCGAGGGAAGTCCCTCGGGCCCACTTTGATGTCCGACTCGCCGTTTTTCGGTCGCCGAGTCACACCACGTTGCGGAGACGGGAGTGGGGGGGGGGCGAAGTTTTTGTTACGTTCTCTGGTCCCGCCCACATGCCCGCCCGCCCACTGGAGCGCGCGGTGTGTTCGTCCAAAGGCTGAGGAGAGAGAGAGAGAGAAAAAAAACGACGTGCGCTGAAATATCATTACACGGTAAACAAGCTTCATTATTTTCTGTGGAAACGAGGTAGCATAAAATTCACATTCTTGTGTTTTCAAGAGGACAAAAAAAAAACAGGGCGTATGCGTTCCGCTTCATTAAAACTCCTGAAAGGCGAAGGGAGCATCTGGAAACTTAACTTCACGATAAAGTACGAGGACGTGTACTGTTATCGGTAACTATAAAGAAAGTTTTAACCGCTATTATCGCAAAGTTTTCAGCACGTAATTGGATTTTTTTTTACTCACGAGGATGCTCTGTGATAACAACTGCTCGAATATGACGATACTGCATCGTGAATGCAACAGTGGGGGGGGGGGTACTGAGAAGGACGAGCGAATAGAAAACTTTACTATCGGACTTTTTATAGCAGAGGTGGCAAAATCAAGAAGATAAACGAAATAAAATTGCCATGTCTAATATTTTTCGAGAGTTAAAAAACTAAAAAGACATTTTTAGTTTCTTCAGAAACAAAATTAATTCTCATGAAATTGAAGACAACAACAAGCATTTACTTTTTTTATTCTGAATATCACTACCTATTATTAGATTTTATTCACTGTTTCGAGATACAAAGTTTGCCATACAGTACTTCTGTATCTGTACATAATACATCATTTTCCCAAAACAACATACTCGTGTAATACGTCATGTACATTATTATCAAGAATATTAACCTTTGGCCATTGCTAAGCGAAAATAGATTAACTTCACTCATGTCCGTTGCTTTGTGACTCTTAGGGATTGGTCGTTAGTTACCACTTATCGGAAATCGTTCGCTGTCTGCAAACGGCAGACACCTTTTGCTCGAAACGACTAAAGCATTTCCTCGAAGCGCGATCGAAATAGCGGAGTTCACGGGAAATGAATGTAATGTTTCTTTTGGGAAGGCACGGGCAGTTAACAAGCCACATATGCCTAAAGGATGCGACATCTTCCGTGGAAGCGTTCCAGCTCACTATTCACATTCGCAGTAAATGGCTGGGAGGGAGCCCTCCTCGCAGAAAGGGAGGGAGAGGGTCGTTCCAAGTCACAACTTCACGGCCCGCCTGGTCTGGCGATGCCTGAGCTTTGAGGCAAAGTTGACACGTCGCCAAATACCCGCTATGCCAGTCGTTGTTCGCGCGAGTACATGACGTCGATTTGCATTCTACGGTCGAACGTTTTATCAGTCTCTGGTATTCTCGCGGTCTACGTCAGGAAACACTCCACTGCACTGCACGATTGCATTATCAAAATAAAAAATTATCAAGCGCAGCCTAGGGTGCCTTTTACGTATTGTTGTAGTTCACGTTTCAAACCATGAAAAATGTGAAAGCTGCATAACGCTTTTTTTATATTTTCAAGAGTTGGTCTTGCTTTCTGATACATTAAGAGCGTAGTAACCTCTAAAAATTATTCACTTTACCTACGTAAACTTTACGTACTAACACTTTACGTATTTATTTTAACTTTTATTCATCTTTCAACTGTTTGTAGATTAAATGTTGGAGAGGGATTCAGGTATCAAGAAAACGTGCGCAGATAATATTCTCCTCCATACGTCACACAAAGTTTTTACTGTTTTTTGACCAAATAAATCTATTAAAATACTGCGTACTTTTTATGTAGTAAAATAGAAATGTGCTCGTGCCTTCACAAGCGAATGATACATTAAATTTTAGAAATTTTCATCATACCGAGCATTATCTTAGCAAATAAAATCCAGTTATTTTTAGAGAAAACATTAATGGATTGAAATGAAAACTACAATAATGTATGTAGCTTAATTAGAATGTAGCGATATTAGAATAAATAGAATTAATCGTTATCTGTTCGAGTTTCATTTCAAAAGCAGTGCATTTACTGACTGATTAAATTGCAAAGCGTTCGCTTTCTTTAATTGACGAAAAGTTAAGACGCTACGGATTTTTTTCTTTCTATTCAGTGTAGTTCGATGAACTGTATGGAAATTCGCCAGCTTCGCCCCTGGCACAGGTCCCGCGCCTCGTCTTGCACAGGTGGTGCCAACGCGCGTTGCAACTCCCACGGCTGCGATGTCTCAACGCATGCACCCGGGCAACTGAAGCATCATTAAATAACGCCAGACAGTTCTGTGATACATTTGCTGTACAAAAAGAAATCAGGCCTGATGATGGGAGTAAAAATCAAACTCTCGACGCATCGTATAACGTGTGTTCTTCAAGAATAAAAAAAATGCAAGAAATATCAGTAAGTTTGTTACATTAACTTAATACTTATTGACTGCCTGTTCTTAATAAGAAAGGCCACATTTCTTTATAGAATAACATAAAGGATGAATAAACTTATCTACTTCAATATCAGCTCACGCCACAACTCTTCCTGGAATCAGGGTTTTAATGAGAATCCGACTTCATTTCATCTCTTGCCTCTCGTGATATCGGTTTCAACATAGTGGGAACCTTCACATAGAGTGAAACCTCACTTTAAGACCACCCCTATTAAATGACCACCTCTCTCAACGACCGATTTTTCTTAGAACGGGCATTGAAATCTATATATTGCATGAAAAATTGTACCCTGGTTAACAGACCACCGCTCTGCCCGACCACTCCTGCCCCTTAATAGCAAATTTTCTTAATTTATTCCTTTTAAGTGGGCACTTTCAGGAAAATTGTAAGTATACAGTACAACGAGTTTTCAGAAGTTAAAATAAAAATTGGTGACATTGTTGAAAGCATTCGTGACATATGTCCTGTTTCTCGAGATTACTCGAAGAAATCGAAAGGCGAGGGAAGTCCGGAAATTAAGATGCAATAAACTCTCACCAAACCATATGAAGGCTGTTAGCTTCATATCAGTTTCGTTTCAATTATTTTATTTATTGATTTATATATCTATTTTATTTATTTATTTTATTTATTGATTTATTTATTTTAATTTTATTTATTTATTTATTTAATTTACGTGAAAAAATAGTGTGACGTGCTGCAGGGAGAAGTGAATTGTGTGCACGTTTTCATAATTCTGTGATCCCCACCCTAAGCCACACTACTTGAATTTTGAACACAGAATTTTTTTGCCAGGATTGTTAACAAACAATTCGCTTCGATGTAATAAAATCAATTTTCAAGGGTAAATCAGCTAAATATTTGGGCTATTATCCCTCACCAAGTCCTTCGTAAAGGAATTCCTGCCGTGATATGGAGAATGATTATTTGAATAACTATATATCCCATTGAATTCTCGAAGACGTGCACAGATAATGAAGTTACATTCATGTCCAGAAGCAAAACAAGGGGCCATCTCAGCATTTGCTCACAGGATCAAGGAAACTGGACGAAAAACCTGATCGAGCGGGTCATTGACCCAGAAGCTGCGGTGTTCTTCTAAAGAGATGGCGAGTATGAAAGGACCTATTGTTTAATTCCTTGAATTAACACAGCCTTCATTACCTTGCCTTCTTGAAAAACATTGGGTGCGGTCGATTTGCCCTGTAGCATGCTGTAGTTTCGGTTGCGTCCGTAATCTGAATTCGGCGCGCTCTGTCAATACCGATCCCTTGAATTTTTTTAATTGTGCGAAGAAGTCTGAGAAAAGGGAGGTTTCAAGCTCCTAAGACATAGACTGTGTCGTGCATACCCAAATGACATATCAAGACTTCAAAAGGGAATAGAGGTTCGTTACTGACAGAAGGCAACTACTGTGAGTGCTAAAACTGAAGATTTAAAAGTTTCTTTTTACTCCAGAGAAAGCGATAAATATTTTTAAAAGCATTTAAGTCGATATCGCTGCATTTGATTCCCATCTATGTGAATGCGCTCTTTTTTATAATGCAAAAATGCCTCAGTTTTTAAACTAATTGTCCTTGAAAATATGTCTAATAAATTTATTATTCGTTTATTAATATATTTTTTGATATTAAATATTCAGAATTCATCGACCACACTGCCAAGGGAAAGTTTTAGATAAAAACAAAAAATCATAATGGAACAATGAATAAGACTTTCACTCTTTGAACAATTAATAAGTCAGACTATTCAGTTAGTCATTGTATCCCTTAGAAAATGAAACGCCTCTGATAGACAATCATTTTTCCGGGCATGGCTAAAACGTCTTGTAACTTTGTATTAAACACATTCATTACATGTCAACGAGAAGACAGAACGTCATATCTGGACACGGTTTTGAAAATTAAACACTTCCTGGTCGAAGATGGAAAGCCTGTCCAAAAATTCTTTTTGACTGACAGAGACAAAGCTGCAAATCACTCAAATAAAATCCATAAAGCATCAAAATCGTCGAACTCAAAGGTGCTACTAGTAACTCAGTAGTAAAAACCTCATGCTCGTCAAATGCGAACACATCTACAGGATTTCCTTCTATAACTTACCGTATATATGTTATATTTATTGTACATCTTGTCTATTCGATATCTGATTGATCTTGAGTTATTCTATGTTATCCATCCTTATCAAACATACAGCGTAATTTTAAAAGCAATCATGCTGCATTGTATGTAATATTGGAACAATTAGTTTTCTGTCCAACACTTGTATATACATTTAAACTTGCCAAGGAAAATTACGATTTGTTGATCTTCATACACCTTTTTTTCAGAATTGTAAGTTAATTTGACCACAGTTGTGGGCAGAAGGGGCGGTAGTACAGACACACAACACCTGAGTACGGTTTTGGAAGATTCAAACCGATTCAAAGCAAATCATAAATACGCCAAGGCCAAGAACGTTCAATGTTTTAACTCGGTTAAATCAATATCTAGAGTTCAAGAGTTCCAAATCTTGTTTAAATGTTCTGTTAAGGATGTATATCTGTTGAGGGTACAAAATTTGCAAGCCATTTGCGATAAGAAATATTTGGCTTAAATGGATTATGTCCAAATATTGATGTTAATATTGATTTACAAATATCACGTTTAATATATATTCAATTAATTAAATTAAGTGTATTCCATTAATCAAATGATGAAACAACAGACTTGGTTAGCCATAAATTGAATAGAAATTATTTATAATGGCGAGATTATTATTAGAATACCAGTCTTAATCCACTGTGCGAATCGACTACATTGGTGGATGATGCTTTGAACGAGTTACAGCAATTTTTCTATTGTTTCTGATTCTTTTAAAACATTCAAATATTGATGTCACTCACACTAAATTACAAATATAAGTTTAATGCTTAGTTAAGTACCTACATTCCATAAACATTCGCCTCCAAGGAACGCCGCACACAGCGCACCAATAGCGTCACAAAGGGAAGCGCGACCGCTAAAAAGATGAAACAACGGAGCCTGTCGACCGTGGATCGAGTCGAAATTAGTCATAATTGTCCTACATCTGGCGAACCCACTGCGCGCGCTGTTCCCACCAGCTCGTGGCCCCGCACTCGCTGCCGCGCGGGCGCATCCACTAAAGCGAAGTGTTTGGCCGCTGGACGCGACGCTTTCACTAAAACACACACCCACGCGCTCGTCCATCTTCCTCGGCTTTTGTGCAGAGCTGTTGGCAGCCCTGCCGCCGATTGCACGTCATGCCCGGGCGACTCTAAACAGATGAGTCGCGCGGGGATAAATTCCGGTTCTCTGTTTTTCAGCGAATTAACACGCGCGCGAGATGGTGTCCGCGATGCTGCGACGAAGCAATAAAATCCGAAGGATGCTCTTTGGGGCCGCGTACAATGTATTCTTTCCGCAGTCGTTTGTTCGAACTAATGGAGGACGTTTATGATCGTGACGTCTCAATTAATTATGCAACGTCAGTAATGAAGGCGGCGATTTGTCGATGTCACGAGTCCTTACGAGCGTTGAATCTTGCGTCGATTAGCGATCCTTTGTGTTCTCCAGCGGCGTTGTTGAAACGTAAACAAACGGAATTTATCTCCCCTTTAAATTGAAATGTAAGACGAGATGAATGGATTACGAGTGATTCATAACGCTTCACGAATACACTTGTCATCATGCGAGGAGAAGCCTATTGAGTAATAATACTCACGTTACACGCTCTGGTTAGTATTGTGCCTAATATACATAATTTATGGGCAACACAATCAAACTGCAAATGAACTGACTACGAGAATTGTATCAGCCTAACGTTTCCCTAAGATAAATAACCAGCTTTTAACGATTCTTTATGATAATCATAGTTTCTTCCCCACATAATGAAAGTGACGCGTAATGAAAGAACATCTACGATATTTTTTCTTCTTTTCAGTTTCTGAATATAAAAGAAAAGTTCCTAAAAAATCGAAGAAGCTCAAAATTCTGAGCGTAATATAAAAAGGTTGTAAGTGCAGAGTGGAGAATTGTAGCAACAACAGACAAGAAATCACATTTTAGGAAGCATTACACGTTAAACTAGAACCGTAATTGACACAAAAAAAAAACAAAGGAAAGAAAAGGAGAGAGATGAAAACATTTGGTTAATTCATAAACTTATATTTATTAATGGGTGGTAATTTTAAAGAAAAACAGCTCCACGGGCAATCTTTTCAAACAATCCAATAAAATATCATTCAGAAGCCAACTATGTCGCGTAATATGTATTTACGGGCGTATTTCCTATATAATGACATAACGAAGGGCAGGAATACTTTGTTAAACTTACTCAGTCTTCCCTTACGTCTACATAATTGTTATGGCGGGGAAACTTTAATGATAACTGAGAAAGTTAAAAGAGAAAGATAAAAGATGGACAATGATATGAGTCACACAACAAAATAAAGAGGCGAAACTCTCAGAACTGCTTTTCTGCATCACACATTCCGCAGTTTGATTAGATGTCACTTCTGTGATACGGAATGTTAATAGCCGCACCGCTATCTTTCCTTCTAATTACCTACAGATACCTTTAATTACATAAAAAATTCCAACTCAATGATACATCGCATTTTTAATGCACAGGAAAATACAGAAAATATGTCGGGGGGTTGTGAGGTCCCAGAACCGGCAGCGCTCCGTGTGTTCGCAACGGCGCTCGCGCACTTCAAGCCGGGCCAGATTCGGCCGCTTCAGCCGGATCCTCTTACCAAGCGGGATCGAAAGCTCAAAAGTATACACGTCCCGAGAGTCAATAATCCCTATCGTTGGGAACACAAATCTTGGTCACAAGCGTGCGCTGCCCGACCCTCTCGCCCTACAGCGCATCCGCAGAAGTCATCGCCCGCCCC
>BLKR01012057.1:0-24190 GCA_011170035.1 Teleogryllus occipitalis | reverse complement strand
AAAACAGTATGTCACATCATCGATGGTAACGGTGGATGATTTTTATTTATTTATTTATTTACTTTACGTCAAAAAACAGTTAAAACTGCGTATGACGTGCCATGGGGAAAAGTGAATTGTGTGCACATTTTCAAAATTCGGTGATCCCTACACTGTCATATACTACTCGAATTTTTAATTAAAAAACTCCCATGTAATAAAATCTATTTTCAAGGATAAATAAGCAATACATTTTGGGCTCTTATCCATGTTGTCCTTCGGAATAATACTTCCTGCCGCGACAACATGGAAACGATAATTTGAATAACTGTATTTCCCACTGAATTTTAGAAGACGTGCACAGATAATGAAGTTACATTTATGTCCAGAAGCAAAACAAGGGGCCATCTCAGCATTTGCTCAATGGATTAGAGAAACTGGACGAAAAACCTGATCGATATGAGGGTCATTGACCCAGAAGCTGCGATACAATACTTGTTACATATTGTTTAGAATTACACAGTCCAATGGTAAATAATATATTAAATATCACTGTTAAAACTAATGTTACTTTGCTTGTGATGCTCAGTATAGTCTCTAATTGTATAGAAACAGTTATGCAGCAGAAATGAGTTCACTTTGGATTTAAACTTTTCTATCGAATTTAATTGTTTTATATCATCTGGCAAAGTGTTGTAAAATAATATACATGTATTTCTATGTGAATTTTTTGTAATGAGCTGTTGATACTGTCACCTGATGAATACGATTTCTACGTCGAGTGTTATAGTAATAGACATCAACATTTTCTGAAAATATATTCCCACCCTTAAGCAAGTCATTTTTGACAAAAACCACTGACTCGTAAATAAACAGACACGGTATTGGTAAAATTCCTAGATTAATGAAGAGAGGCTTACGAGAATCACGTGGGTAGGATTTGGTTATTATTCGTACAATTCTTGTCTGTAATCTAAAAGTCTGGGAGCTATAAAATATATTTTCCCAGAATATTATGCCATATCTCAGGCGGGAATGAACATTCGCGAAATATACACAACGAGCAGTATGAAGGCTGACTGAATTTGCAAGAATTCTGAACGCGTAGCATAATGAACTTAATTTCAATTCATTTAAAGGGACGTTCCATTTAAGGTTTGACTGAATTGAGAGACCTAAAAATTTTGTTGCCTTAACATCAGTCAATGGTACACCGTTCATTTTCAATGGAGCACAGAACTGTTTATTTGAAATGGAAAACTGCACTAAAACCGTTTTATTTTCTTTTACTATTAATTTGTTATTTCGGAATCAATTTGAAACATCTGATATTGTACTATTTACGGTTTCTTTATTGCAAATGATGTTCGTATGTTCCTAGGAGAAAATTAATTTACCTCTTCGTTAAGTGATGGGAAGACCCAGAATCTTGATGACACACAGCAGAGCAGCTCAGGTCTCGCAGCATAGAAGGCAGCCAGTGATCGACTGAGGGTACGGAATCGATCACCGGACTTCGATGCATAATCTCTACACTTTGTCGTGGAGAAAAATTCTCGAGCGCCTATTGGCTCTGAGGTACGGATCCGATGGATCGATGCTGACTCAACGCGTCACCTTGGACAAAGATGTCACTGGCCGATGTAGTATTCTTGATAAACGATTGATATCGAGTTTAATTCTACGAATGAATGATATATCATCTCAATGAAAGATATTAACATCTTGAGGGAATGTATCATTCGTAGAAATGATCTTTTATTGTTTTATTATATTTTGCCCACCCGACAGAAAAATTTTGAAACACACAATTCTCAGGTGCACGGAACCTAAAACGTTCTCTTTACCAATATTCTTTTTCATGTTCTTCTTTTGCTCCTTCTGGTAACACTTTTTCTGAGGCTTCTACTTGTTTTAGATCTGATTATATCTTGTATTGCTTCTTGCCCTGCATATTCATCTTCTTTTTCCTTTCGTCTTCTTCTTTTGCTTCTTGTAGTTCTTGTTCTGTTTAATTGCCCCTCCCTAGGGCTTGGCTGTGTATTCACAATTCTACGAGAACGTTCGTGAAAATGAAGGTTGCAAGAGCAATCCGTAACGGAATCAATATAAAAAGACACATGATGTGGAAGGAATGATACGCGCGTGGTTCATAGTTAGCTATTTAAGGCACAGTTCCGAGTTTCATCCGATGTGATCATTGGAAACTATGAAAATGGCAGATCGGTGCAGCGTACGTCATGAATTCACATTCAGGCGTTGATATAAAACGATCATATCAGGATATGTGTTTAACTGATTGATTCGAATCTAATTTTATTTTTGTATTTCTTTTTCTTTTATCATTATATCCTATAACATAATCATTATTTTGTTTTTGTATAAGCGAGAAGAGAAGTGTGACGAAGCATGTTTGGAATGCGCGATAACGACGAACAAAGCAGAGAGATGCGGTGAGACGTGCGGAGAAGAAGTGAGGAGTAACCTGGAGAAGTGGCTCAGTGCATCAACTAGTATTACTGCAGTGCCTCTAATAAGAAAGTCCTAGGTACGAGTCCCGACGGCCACTGGATTTTCGACACTAGCTAGAGAGCTGGGTCTAGTTCTGTCGCTGTCTGTAGGCAAATTTTACCGGTCGGCAGCTCTACTGGGTAGTTTTCCGAGGTTTCTGCGATCTGTATCAGGTGAATGCTGGTGTAGTACCTTACCAAACGGGCTACGGACCGCACGCGAACTTTTGCTTGCCGTTACTTGGGAAGGAAACTACCTATCATACTCCATAGCTATCTAACCTCTTACCTACACGTACTTACACTTACATGCACTACACTACGACATACGCAGGGAGACCGGTCGGGAGCTATTGAGCTTGTCCCGGCTGGGGCGGTGGCCCGCTAGTGGGAGATACCTGGTTGGGGGTAGCCGACAGTAGGCCGGCGCAAGACCATCCAGAGAGGCAAAATCGTCGCCCCTTTCCGAGAACAAAAACCGCACTACATTTACAGGGAATAATGACTTTAGCAGCTGACGCATCCGGAATCACCAACCAATCAAAAACGTGAGGAGGAGACGCGTCGTGGAGTCGTTAATATATAAATAATTTCAACTACCATAACCCATTATTCAATCAATTGATAATAATAATAAAGCTACATCACCAGTACGATTAGATAAAGTCGTAATTACACCAGCATTGTAAGATTTTATATTCTGATAATAAATAACTAAACAATAAGAAACTAAACCTAAGCCATCTCATCCTAACAAGATACTAATTAAGTAAGGTCTAATAATTAAGAACATTATTGAGCACACAAATATTAGTACCAAAATAATAAAACGAGATAAATTTTCATCACCCAATATATATATATATATATATATATATATATATATATATATATATATATATATATATACATAACTAAAGAAGAAATATACATTACAAATCTTATGAACAACAATGATTTATAATCCAAAAGAATTCTTATCATAACATTACAAGAATTAATGGGGGAGTGAGGGGATGATGCGTCGGTGGTGGAGGGGGGAGGGGCTCGCAGGAACAGCGGACAGAATGAAAAGGCATGGAGGCGAGACGAAGCAACGTCGTGATAGCGTGGGCGCCGCCGGGGCCCGCAGTAAGGCGCTGTGGCCAGCGGGGAATGGCGCGGGGCGGGGCGGGGCGGGGCGGGGCGGCGCGGGGCAGGGCGGGGTCGGGAGGTGGCGGTGGAGTCAAAGATTAACGAGATGCGCCGTTAATGGGCGGGTGAAAAATGCCGCCCGGCGCTCACCCTGGCGGCGGAAGGCTCCGCGCCCGGGGCTGGGACGACCGCGGTGCCCGGCGGGTGGGCGGCCCAGCGCTGCCGGCGCTCTGGGTGGCAAATAGGAAAACCTCCACAGGAGACGGCAGGGGAGTTGCGCAGGCCGATGGAGGGAGAAGTGAATTCAACCGCTCTCTGGAGGAAAATTCTAGCGGCCGGCTGCTCTGATCGGTGGTTTTCCGTGGTTTCTCTCATCAACATCAACTGAATGCCGGAGCAGTACCCTAACAAACGGGCCACGGACCGCGGGTGATCTGTCCTTCCTCTTCCTTGTCCTATCCTCTCCCCTTACACACACACACACACACACACACACACACACACACACACACACTACACTAACTCACATGTCAAATGACCAGTCTGGAAATTAGTTTGTCCCGGATGGGGGTGAAAACCATCTGGGTGAGAGGTCTGGAGGGTGGAAAACCTTTCAAGCTGACTTGTAGATCCGCTTGCACGGGGCAGGGATATCTCTATCGCATGAAATGTAACATAACTACACTTACGGGAATATTTAACTTTGTAGTTGACGCGTCTGAAGCCATGCAGCACTCATCCACTCATAAAGACGAGTTGTTGTGTCGAGAAACCAGAAGAGGTGGCTCAGGGCATCAACTGATGGCACTGCAGTGCGTCTGACCGGAGGTCCTGGGGTTTGAATCCCGGCGGTGGCAGGATTTTCGACACCATCTATCTAGATAGTGAGGTCACGTTGTGTCGTGGCGTGGAAGAATTCCAGCGACCGACTGCTCTGGTCGGCAGTTTTCCTTGGTTTCTCCAATCAAACCCCGTCGAATGTCGGGCAGTGTCCTAACAAACAGGCCACAGACCGCGCGCGATCTGTCCTTCCTCTTCCTTGTCCTATCCTCTCCCCTTACACACACACACAGACACACACACTAACAATCACTACACTACCACACATTCCCGGAGACCGGTCGGGAGCTTAGAGCTTGTCTGGTCTGGGGCGGTGCCCCGCTGGTGGGAGAGTCCTGGTTGGAGAAAACCTCGCCAGCCGACGAAAGGTCGGCGCCGGATCTCGCAATCCAGCGGAGAATGGTCACCGCCACCTCCCGAACAAACACCATGCACTATCCTTACGGGACTAACGACCTTACTAGGTGAATCACTAGTGATCGATCGATCAATGAATGAATGAATCAATCAATGAATCAATCAATGAATCAATCAATGAATCAATCAATGAATCAATAAATCAATGAATAAATGAATCAATCAATGAATCAATCAATGAGTCAATCAATGAATCAATTAATCGATCAATGAATCAATCAATGAATCAATGAATCAATCAATCAATCAATCAATGAATCAATCAATCAATCAATTAATGAATCAATGAATCAATGAATCAATCAATGAATCAATCAATCAATGAATCAATCAATCAATGAATCAATCAATCAGTCAGTCAATGAGTGGAGCAGCGGATGAGAACGAGGAAGTGGAGAACCGGGAAGCAAGGAAAGAAATTAGAAAAGTGACCAGACGAGTGAGAAACCCTGAGAAGTGTGTGGACGGTGGGCGACAGGGCCATCCGGCGATTGATTGAATAAATCGGATAAGTGAAACGACAGGTAGAGCTCTATAATTTTACTTTACTTGCAGTCGGCACAAGCAAAAATTCTTCTGTCCAGAATATACGGAAAGCTAGTCCTGAACCAGCAAAAATGGAGTGTTCTAAAACGGCAGACGTGAATAATGTAGCTTGTTTCTTCCTCGTCATATCGCATCCAGCTACGTTGTAAGGAATGACTCAATGAGTAAGAACATCAGATAAAAGAAAGTCCTCATTATTAAATCAAATATTTCCATTTTCACACAAAACCGACTCCTGTACTACTGCATAGACAGTCAGCGTTATCAGATACTTACACCGACACTGATAATCTTGTCCTGTAGATAGTGTAGCGACATCAGATGTTCTGCACAATAAAACGACCATCGACTTCTGCGAAGTGATAATCCTTATCAGCCTACATCATCTACATCTTCGGAAATTTTGTTGTGAAAGGAGTGTTCTCTGCGACGTTTAAGATGGTAGCTATTATTTGAAACCACTTCCTTGTCCTATCCTCTCCCCTTACAAACTTTAAAACCAAATCGATGCTTTTGCATAAGTAACAAGGATACAATGGAAGGGTATGCCTAACTTTGACACTGGATTTCATTGCCATTTTAGATTTTTTTAAAAAATTTGTTGCGTCTCACAAATCGACCCAACGCGTCTCCAAACCCCTTAAGGGGCGTTGAGCGCTTTGCGCTGGGGAGTAATCCTCCATTACCTTTAAGTCATGTCACGTCACGTGACGTCACGTCACGTCGCAGTCAGTTGTCAAGAGGACCGCCAGATAGCATCTCCGCGTACGCGCCTCCTGCGTCACTACCCAGCGACCAGAATTGGGAAGGAATAAGGATTGGGGTAGGGTTTAGGACACTTCACATGGGTTGGAATAGCCCTCGTGAAGCAGCCAAACTCGTTTTGTTGGAACAAATTTCACATGAGATTCGACGGGAGTCGAACCCGGACCTCAGTGGTGAAAGGCTAGCGACTTCGCTATGTGCCACGAGCGCGGCTGTGACGGCTGACGCTGATTTCACAGTGAATTTGCGAAATAATCTATTGAATTGTTATAAGTTGAAGTGTGGTTTCAAATAAAAGGTCAAGCAGCACTGATCTAATTATATAAATGAGTTAAAGAAGAAAAAGCATTTGTCTTTCTGCCGAATTCATTTCAGAGCCTCGTACGTGTGTCCTTATTCCTCTCAACTTTGATCGTGTATCTTTTTTCTGAAATCACATCAAAATTTGTGGTATTTTTGTTTAAAAACTCATTTTTCACACAAAATGTGTAACGGGGTTATATGACCAGAGACATGTGTGTCTACCGCAGGAGAAAACACCAGATTAACAGGCTTTTGCTTCCGTAATTTCATTTGAGATAAAACATGGTCAGTTGAAGCAAAAATCGAACACAGAAATACAAATAATAAAGTTCGGGATCTGTAATATCCACGTTCCGGTGTCCTGGGTAACAGACTTTCTAGAATTATATTCCGGTGCCCTCATGTTACGAAGTCCTGCGTGTCGTAGAAGTGAACAACTGAAAGACGAACCTCGTAAAATTAGAAAATTTATTTCGTAGCATTAATACTCGGTCAATAAGATACTGGAATTTAACTTTCAAGTGGAAGTAGAGGAGATTGTTTGGTTTACAGAGCTGTTACAATTTGTATGTTTTAGTAGTTTTGATTATAAGTTTTTGCATTACAAGGCAAGTCTCCCAAATGTTGTTATTCATCAAACTAAGTTCATTTAAGACACATGAATATTACTTTGTATATGTTATTTATTTTCTAAATGATGTATAAAAACTATTTTTGTCATGAAAAAGTTTGATTACAAAAGTTGTAGGTTTTGCAATCTTTAAACAATTGAACTTTTTATGAAAAATATTATAAATGTATGAAATGTATTAGACCCTGCGTTACAAACTTAATTTCAGATGCACATCATTTTCCATGTGTTCCAACTCATCTCTCCCTTGTTAATTTACTTCTGCTGTGCGTCTCTGTCCCTGAAAATACGCAGCATAAATGCATTTTGAGTTCCCAGCTGAATAGCTGAAAAAAATCCATTAAAACTTCTGCTCGCAATTATCTGTTGCGGCAAAGTTGCGGCTGCCGTGTCGGGGGGCCAGATGTCTGAAGTGTATGTTCCATGCAGTTCTGCGGGGAGAGTAGAAGCATACCATATCGCAGTTCCAGAAGAATATTGACGCAACCGTAGAACTAGAAACTAGTACATAACAACATTACTAGAGAACCGAAAAAATGGAAAACATTTACATTTCGACCGATGAACTACCGTCATCCTCCCTGGTGCAATAAACACTAAAAATTAAAGGTTAATAATTGCAGCAGCCATTGATTACAACACATGTGTCAACGACAAATTCCAAACACATGTTGGCTGGTACGAAACAGAAGCCATTTGCATTTGCTGAAGGGAATTTTTCATGTTTTTTTCTTTCTTTCTTTCTTTTTATGAACTTTTAAAATGAAACATGTCATGTTCCATTACAGCAGTCGTTTTAAAGTTCTCAGAAAGGACAATACGTAATAGCTGCGAACGCAACATATTTAGGAAGATGTTTCTGAGTTGGAAAAGGAGAACCAGGTTTTAATGTATATCAGTAGGTGATACCGGGAGCGGTAGCTGAGTGCATAAACTGATGTCACTGCAGCGCCTCTGACCGGGAGGTCCTAGGTTCCAGTCCTGATGGCGGCAGGATTTTCGACACTAGCTTTTCAACTAGGTCGAATTCAGTCGCTGTCTGGAGGAGAATTCTAGCGGCCGGCTGCTCTGATGGGTAGTTTTCCGTGGTTTCTCCGATCAACACCAGGCGAATGCCGGAGCAGTACCCTACCAAACGGGCCACCGACCGCGCGCGATCTGTCCTTCCTCTTCCTTGCCCTATCCTCTCCCCTTACACACACACACTTACACTAACATGCACTACACTACCACATATTCCGGGAGGCCGGTCGGGAACATGCACTACACTAACGGGACTAATGACCAAAGCAGTTGACGTGCCCAGAAACACGAAAAAGTCAAATCAAATCATTCAGTAGGCGATGCTTTGGATAACCGATATGCCATATTGCCTATCCAGAGCGGTGACTTGACCGCGATTGCAGCAGATTTAATTGATTAATTAGTGGTTCAGGGCGCGTCAACTGCTATGGTCATTAGTATCGTAAGTGTGGGAAATGTTTTTTGTGAGAGATGGCGGTGAACTTCCCTCTGTGAGTAGCGAGATCCCGGGCCGACCTACATGTCTGCTTGCGTAGTTTTCCCCAACTAGGTATCTCCCACCGGGGGCACCACCCCAACAGGAAACAACTCTAAGCTCCCAACTGATCACCCGGCATGTGTGGTAGTGTAGAGCATATAAGTGTAAATGCGTGTAAGCAAGTGGAGGGGATAGAACAATGAAAAGAAAAAAAATAATTGCTTATATGAATTCATCCTGTGTCTGGAAGGGAATTTTAGCGGTTGGCTGCTCTGATCGGTAGTTTTCCGAGGTTTCTTCAATCAACAGCAGGTGAATGACGGAGCAACGCTCTAACAAACGGGCCACGAACCGCGCGAATTTTCCAACTCCATCATGTGCTATCCCTAATGCACACACGCACACACACTTACAAGCACTATTTCGTCAGATTTTTCGGGAGACCCGTCTGGAGATTAGACCTTGCCCCGGCGGGGGGGGGTGTTCATTGATGGCAGATACCTGAAGTGGGAAATCCCCCGTATGAAGTTATATGTATGTCTGCGCCGGACCTCACCATCTAGTGAAAAGATACACAGCTACCTCCCGGGAGAAATCGTTCATTACTCTAACGGCACTATTAACCGTTAAAGTGGACGTTCCCGGAAATATTAATTTATTAGTCTAAGAACAAACTAGATACCCTACCTCTAATTCAGTCTAGTGATTGGTGCGCTCACGAACTACCCTAGCCGAGAAGTACATAGACCCTACTATGTTTGACACGGGATATTTCTATTGCTACAATATTGCTTCCAGATTACTCCAATTAGATATAAAAATTATGTTCTCGTTAATTCTACTGACGGAGTTTCGTATTGTTAAAAAGATATGAGTATGTGAACTTGCATGTATAGCTAACTAGGGCACGGAAGAAGGTTAAACCCACTTTTCAAACTTGAAATAAAAAACAAAAATCAAAGTAGTTTTGCCAACTTGCAATGCAAATGATCTTACGTAACGATAAATGTATTTGTAAACTAGATCATAGCTCATTTGATCTTTTTGCCATACTTTACAGTAATTTTCAAATTACGGTTGTCTTTTTCATACCAGGTTCTTATCAAATGGAACGAACAAAATTAAGTATCGTATAAGACGCAGAAAGGATAGAAATAGTAGATCAGTGGAAATGTAGAACTATCGAAAGTGGGGCGTTTGGTTCTCTTTTGTACAACATAAAAACGAAGGCTTGGCGTCAGAGACGGACAGATTGGCAACTTACCAACACTGTCTTTCGGGGCAGCTGCAGAACTTCACCCCGATTGCCGCAAAACATATCCACAGCACGGATTTTCTTCCGTGTATTTCCCTCGACAAAAATCGTGACTTGAGCTATCGGCAGTCAGTACTAATTCGTTTCTCCAAGTAACGGCAAAAAATCGATAAGTAACGAGCGAAGAAATATCGGGTTAATGAGTGTACGAAATAATGAATTGAATTTGCTGAATGGTTAATTGTTTTTTCCATTACAGCTGCGTAAATCATTATTTATTTTGTTTTTTGCAAAATAAATATTTTATGTCTCAGTATAATAAAAAAATTTAATTCCGCTATACATTTTATTTCGCCTTTAGCATAATTTGTCCTTAAAAGTTAAAGTGGCGCAAGCGAGATTGCACTCAAACGTATGTTCTGGCATTAAAAGAAAGCACATTATTTTCTAAACACCATCACATTTTATATCACGAGAAGAAGCGGCGTTCTTCTCGTCTGCAGTTATCACCATCCTGCGAGAGACAGTCGCAGCCGGGACAAGCTCTAAACAGCCGACTGCATTCGTGACTTGTGTGTTAATGAAATATAATTGAAAGTGTGTAGTACGTAAAGGGAGATGAGATTACAAGAATGAAGGAAGAAAGATCGCTAACTTTTAGTGGCTCATTTGTTAAAGTACACCTTGGGCATTTGCCTGGTTTCGATGGGATAAACCGCAGAAAATTACCGAGCAGCCGAATTCAGAAATTATCTTCCGTGCTCTTGCTGGATTCGACCCAGATTTGAAGCAAAGTCCAAAATCCACCTCCGTTGAAACTCGAAGTCTAGGATCTCATGGATAAAAATGTTGCTGAGGCAACGCTGTTGTCTCTGATGTTGTCTCTGATGTTGTCTCTGATGTTGTCTCTGATGTTGTCTCTGATGTTGTCTCTGATGTTGTCTCTGATGTTGTCTCTGATGTTGTCTCTGATGTTGTCTCTGATGTTGTCTCTGATGTTGTCTCTGATGTTGTCTCTGATGTTGTCTCTGATGTTGTCTCCGATGTTGTCTCTGAGATATAAGAACCTCCGTATCGTTGATGAAGTTTTTGCGTGTGCCATTTGACTTTGTCCGCGCAGGTTTCCTAATTAATTAGATAAGCCACTGATTAGCCTACCAAATATGCAGGTGCGCCATTCGTGTTTGCGTTAGAATGTGGATTAATTAAGAAATTTCTCCCTCCATTGCTGATTAATACTTAGAAGAGCTATTATATTTTTGCTTTTCTACCTCAAATGAAGTGTAGCTTTTGTATGAAAATATACCGCCAGTGGAATAAACCTTCAATCGCCCCTTCTTATCCTATTTATTCTCTTATTTTATTTCATTTCTATCTCTTTCTACGTCTTCATTGAGCACTGCATTGCTAAGTGAATTTTGACTTGCTGAAGTATTTCAAATTCATAACTTCAAAAAATGTTAATGTTTTCAAACATTCTGAAGGTTATTTTCTTTCGAATCTCATGGTTTTCCTTTTAGTTGTAGACGTTGCAGTTTGTGACTGTTTAATACCACTATTAAATCCATCAATTCTTAAGTGTTTAGATCTTTTAGACCGATAGGGGAAAACCAATTTCAGAGAAAATCAACTCAACGGTGTATGCACAAGCGTTGACCAAAATGTACGGACAGACGAACAGACATACGTTTAGCAGTCAAACGATTTTCGGGAAGAAGGATTTTCAAAACATGGTTTCTGGCACTTCACGTGTTAGAGGTAGTAATTGACTATATATATATATATATATATATATATATATATATATATATATATATATATATATATATATATATAACAGGATTTATCTACTTTTTCATTACCATGACCCGGTAATAATAGTTTTTCTGCCGAAAATTCACCGTTTTTCTGTGCATTATCACATAATTTTCTCTTCTTCCGAAAGAAGTGCGGTGATAGGGCATTGTACGTATTTGCTGCAAAATATTTGTAGATACTCACCCCTGTTATCAACACGATTTGTTGTGATCAAATAGTAATTGTCATTAAAGTACTGACGATTCTATGTATCCTTCGCATAAGATGTCCTGATGTCTCATTAATTAAGAATTTGTTAATTACTCGTGTTTACAATCCAATGTTCTGTGTAACAATTGGTCAGATGCGACTCCGCTATGTAATAACTGGTGATATTACTCAGGCTACAAAGTTCCTGACAGTCTTGCCGACAACGAATTTTACACAAGCGGTGTCGAGGTACGGTTCTGTTTCAAAGAGTAAGTATAAGATATGGGCCGGACAAACGTGCTCTCCTAACGAAGGAAGTTACGCTAAAGATGTATTCATCTTGAAACCTCCCTCTCACGCTTGCTAGTGACTTGAGTGGCAATGAAACTTCTATTAACATTCGTGTTAAACGTATGTAATCTACCCATTTGCATCATCGAAACCGGCAATAATGTCTCAGCAATTAATTGTGATTGTGAAACATTGTAGTGAAATGGAGCTACCAGTTTTCCTCTCACTTTCAACCCACAATATTCATTAAGCATGGAAGAAAACTACCTAGAATAATTAAAACAAAATTCGTCATTACTTCTCAAATTAATGTAGAGTACAATATGTGCCAATGATAGTCCGTTGAATAATCTTATTATATAATATTTTTTATCGTAATATTTGACGACATACATGAAAAAACTCTTTATATCAGTGCGAGAACCGTTCTAAACTTGTATTTCTTTGTCCTTTCAAAAGATTCGGTAATATATCTTTGATCCCGGTGATTATGCTGATAAGTCCAAAAAACTTAATTTTACAGGAGAGCAAAAAACAACTTTCAACTTAAGTAAATCAGGGATTAATGATATTCGAATGAAGACAATATTCAAACGAAACTGTTTGTGTGTAGGTTTTGTTTGAATATTATTAATCCCTAATTTACAGCATTTGTATAGTGTTTATTTTTTTTCTTATCTGTAAAATTAAGTTCTTTTTTGACTTATCAGCTTATTCACCGGGGTCAAATATATGTAACAATGCATGTACATGAAGGCAAATGTAGTACGAAATATAGTTTGCTTTAAGTGGTCGCCTCATTCACAAATAATAGTTAAAGGAGGGAGGTAGATTGGAGAAGGACGGTAAATGTGGAAGGCCAAAACAGGAAAGGAGAAGAAAGTAGAAGAGAGGGAAGAAAGAAAGAAATGGAGAGAAAGGAGTTACATTGGAGGCAAAATAGAGGTGAGAGCAAGAAAGAAAAATAGAAGTGAGGGGAGGAAAACTGACCAGACGAGGAGTAGGGAGTATGAAGGAAAAGGAGAGGAGAGAGTAGCAAGGAAGAAGAGACGTTCAGAGAAGAAATCGAGAAGAGAACAGAAAGTGTAAATGTAATGAGAAATAAGGTCTAAGTAGAAGGAAGGAAGAAGGGAGAAAAGACGAAGGTGGAGAAAGGGAGTGTAAACGAGGACGAAATAAGTCTCGAGGGAGGAGAACAAAAGAAGCCCAAATGAGTAGTGAGCGCGGAAAGATGGCAGAGAAAGGGGGAGAATGGTAAGAGCGATTGGGGTGGAAAGAAGCGAAGGCAGAGCGACTCCGCCCTCCGCCAGCCGCACGTGTGCTGTGTTGCATTGTGTCGGGCGCTGCTGCACCAGCGCTACTCGACGCCGCACCGTCGCCGGCGCCAGTGGGGGAGAGCCGAGGGGACGCACGGAGGCGTCGACCGAGCGCCGAACTCGAAATAAAACAATCGATACCCGGCGGTCGACCGGCCGGCCAGCGCCTCCTGCGCCCGCCGCCTCCCCCACCAACGTCGCCGCCACCGCCACCGCCTCCACCGCCACCTCCCCCGCCCCCGCCACGGCCCCTGGCCCCGCCGCCGCCGCCATCGCCATCGCCACCGCCAACGCCACCCCTACCCCCTCCCCGCCCCCTCTATGCCACCCACATTCCCAGCCACCGCCCCGCCATCACCCCCGCCATCGTCGCGGCCATCAGCCCCGCCACCACCTCAGACCCCGCCCCGCACTCGTCCCCGCCTCAGCTCCTGCCCCCGCCACAGCCTCCGCGACAGCCCCCGTCCCCGCCACAGTCCCCGCCACCGCCGCTGCCACTGCCAACCCCCCGCCTCCGCCCCCACTCCCCGCCGCCGCCACCACCGCCGCCACCACTCTCACCACCACCGCCTCCATGACCACCACCACCGCCCCGCCCCCACACCCGGCCCCGCTCCCACACCCACCACCGTCCCACACCCGCCACTGCCCCCACCCCTGCCACCGCCCCCACCCCTGCCACTTCCCTCGACTCCTGCCACTGCCCCCGTCCCCGCGTCCGCCACCACCGCCGCGGCCGCCACCGCCGCTGCCACCACCCTCACCACCACCGCCACTGCCACCGCCTCCACCACCTCCACCGCCCAAGGCTCAAGCTCAGGGGTCACTTTCACAATGCGAATAAACACTTTCAAATTGCGAAAAACGCTTTGAAAATGAAAATAAACAAGAATAAATGAGATAATGTACAAGTGTAAATAAGAAATGCAGTAAATGCAAATCTTTTGAATTTTTTTGGTCTTTCCTAACAATAAACAAAGAGAATAAATGTTTAACTTCATCTTCTGCTTCTTCTCTCTAAATAAATATCCCTTCTCTTCCTCTTTCTCTGACTTGTCCTCCTTTTTCTTCTTCTTCTTGATTTTCTTTTTCTGTCTCTTCTTCCTTGCCTTAGTGGTATATTTCTTATTTTCCTACGTCTTATTTTCTTTAGGTTCGTTTTCTTCTTCTACGTTTTATTCTTCTTTGTATTATTCTTCTTTGATTCCTTCTGTTATATTTGAATTTTCTTTTTCTTCTCTACCGTCGGTTTCTCCTTGCTCTGAAATTTCTTCTTCTAAATTTGATCGAATTATTCTCAATTTGAGTTTTTCCAAATATGAGTGGAATGGTACTCAATTTCATTGTGCGAAGTCTCATTCTGAAAGTGCAGAAAGCAAGTTATGTTTAAAGGAGTAGTGGACTCGAAATTATGGAACCAGAGAAATCTTAGGTGGAGGTTACTATTTCCAATCCGGCCAATACGTTTTCTGAGCAGTTGTTTGAAGCAGTGAACATAAATATAGCATTATTTATCATTTTTTTGCATTATATTGTTCATGATCACTAATATATTACCAAAAATTACATAATAAATAACATACCGTGTGTTAGTGACTGTTGAAATATTGCGTACTAAAATATGAAATACCTTTTAGTTGCTCTGTAATGTTTTGTGGCCTAACATAAAGTATTTTCAAATTTGACAAAAATGAAATAAATCTGTATTTTATGCTTAAATTTGTGTTTTTTTCAATTGAGGACAGTTTCAGCTTTGCGCTTCGTTTGTGCAATCATCTCAGGAGTCCTATGACGTCATAAAGAGACGTAAAAGGGAAACCACATAAGAGCCTAATTCAAACTACAGCACCGCAACTATCTTTAAAAACAGAACGCAGGAAAACAAACCATATGCATTAGGAATCTCCTAGAAGTTGTGACATTGTCTAAATGTTGACAGCCCATTACTGGAAAACGAATCGAAACTTCTGACATTTGAAATCGAACAGATCTCTGGAAACACGGCGAATGAAGTGGAGCACGCGTTGTGCGAGACGCAATTTACGTTATTCTTTTTTTTATTCTTGTTTATTATTTGATTGTTTTTGTACATAGATCAGTTCCTATAAAACTATACATATGCAGAGATGGCTTAACTTATAACACTTAACCTAACTTAACTCTAATACAGTGGTTGAGGAAACCATGATGGCACCTCATAGATATTATTCGAGGTCTGAAAATAATTTACAAAATATATGGAATGGATATTTATTTTTGATGCGAGTGGGATGAGTGGGGTTTTTCCAGAGGTTGAATGGGGATAATGTTTGAATATGGTGAATATTAGAGAAGAGCTTATGGGATAGGTAAGTGATGTGGTGAATGATGAGGTCGAGGTTGAATTCATTATGTAATTGATGATTTGATATGAACCAGGGTGTATTAGTGATGGTACGTAGGAATTGGTTCTGTACTATTTGAATTTTCTTGATGTTTGTTTTTGCAGCATCGGTCTGATTATTGTTTTGTAGAGTATTGTTGCTGTTTTGTATGGAAGGTATTTATTCCTATTAATTAGTTATTTTAGTTGATGAAGTTTGTTTTTAGTTTGAATTATTTTGGTGTCTATGTGTTGTTTTCAATTCAATCTGGTGTCCAAGTGCAGTCCTAAATATTTAATGGGTTTGTTTGGGGGGGTACCATGGAATGGGCTCGTTATTTAACGTTAATGTGGTTGGTGGAGTGTATGGCCTTAAAGAAAAATTTTTTGCTGCCGTTTTGTTTGGATTAACGCAATTTACATGACGGAGATGCTGTGTCTCAGCCTGAGAAGAGAGACGTCGACCTCCGACGCCGCGAATTCGACAGGAGATCGACCGGGGCGCCGCGTCTGCCTTGCGTCCCGAAGCCTTTGCCATCAGCTTCCAATCCCCTTATTACGTGCGGCGGAGCCCAGCCGTGCACCTCGGGGAAAGTTTACTCGGCTATTGGCAGTTGATTTATTGACAGTTGGAGTGCGCAGTTCTCCCATCTACGCAGCCCGCAAACGGTTCACCCACAGCAACGCACTCAACACACAGCCAAAGCCACACTGTCCACCCCACACCTACACTGCCCACCCACGCCCATATTTTATTGATATTTTTAATATTTGATTCATATTTGATATTTGGTGGGATGGTTAGTGATTCCGGGTGCGTCGACAGATTAGGTCATTATTCCCGCAAGTGTAGTGCCATGTTTTCCCTCGGTAGATGGCGGTGATCCTCCCCCGGTGGATGGCGATATCCGGCGCCGACCTACTGTCGGCTAGTGGGGTTTCCCCCTAACCAGGACTCTCCCACCAGCTGGGCACCGCCCCAGCCGGGACAAGCTCGAAGCTCCCGACCGGTCTCCCGGAATATGTGGTAGTGTAGTGCATGTTAGTGTCAGTAAGTGTGTGTGTAAAGAGGCAGGAGATGACAAGGAAGAGGAAGGAAAGATAGCGTGAGGTGCATGGCCCGTTTGTTAGGGTAATGCTCCGGAATTCATCTGGTGTTGATCGCAGAAACCACGGAAAAGTACAGATCAAAGCAGCCGACCACTAGAATTCACCTCCAGACAGCGACTGAATTCGACCTACCTGTAAAGCTAGTGTCGAAAATCCTGCCACAGTCAGGACTCAATATAGGGCCTCCCGGTCAGAGGCGCTGCAGTAACATCTGTTGATGCACTGAGCTACCGCTCCCGGTTTGATATTTGATTGATATTTTATTTTTGATTATTGATATTATATTTATATTATTGATATCGATTTTCTTTTTAAATATTTTATTGTTTTTAATTTTTCGTCTCGTTGAACAGCGAAAATTCTGCAATTGAAAACTAAGAACATTAAGCACTGATGTGCTGCTTGAGATTATATGGAAATCAGAACACTAGCTTTTCAGCTAGGTGGAATTATGCCACTATCTGGAGGAGAATTCTAGCGGCCGGCTGTTCTGATCGGTAGTTTCCGTGATTTCTCCCATCAACTCCTGGCCAATGCTGGAGTAGTACCCTAACAAACGAGCCACGAACCACGCGCGATTTCTCCTTTATCTTCCTTGCTCTATCCTCTCCCCTTACACACACACTCACACACACACACACACACACACACACTAACATGCACTTTACTACCACATATTCCGGGAGATCGGTCGGGAGCTTAGAGCTTGTCCCGACTGCGGCGGTGCCCCGCTGGTGGGAGAGTCCTGGTTAGGGGAAATCCCACTAGCCGGCGGTAGGTCGGCGCTGGATCTCACCATCCAGCGGGCAAGAATCACCGCCATCTCCCGAGGGCAAACATACACTACACTTACGGGACTAATGACCTGTTGACGCGCCCGGAATCACTAACCATCCAACCAAAAATCAAATATCAATGAAATATTAAAAATATCAATAAAAATAAAAATTAAAAATATAGGCTTGGGTGGACAGTGTGGCTTTGGCTGTGTGTTGAGAGTGTTGTGGGTGAACTGTTTGCGGGCAGCGTGGATGAGAGAACTGTGCGCTGAGAACCAGCGGGGGAAGACCACCGCCACCTCCCGAGGAAAAACACACACTAAGATTCCGGGACTAATGACCATAGTAGTTGATGTTCTCGTAACCCCTATATATCAATGAATGAATGAATGAATGAATGAGTCAATCAATCAATCAATCAATCAACGAATAGTGCCATAACATACTATTGTATAAACGGAAACAGAACTTTTCATACGAAGAATATGAAACAAGTTGCATCATGCGTCTACCTCGTAACACCAGCTATGTCAAAATTGATGACGCACTGAATATGAAAATGTAGGCTGTACGTGCAGTATGATGATATACGGAATAATATTCAATCATTTACACTTTCCTGATAAAAGCGTATCCGTTTCAAAGTTTTTGTATTTTCCCGAACTCCTAGCCGACAGGCTTCAAAGTTTTCTTTCAGTGTCTGTTCGCTTCGGAAATTACTAATAAATAATGTGTTATTTGCAATATCAACCTGTTTCAAAACCCTTTTCAACACGCTTTGCATCTAATCTATCACTTGCTGTTCTCTGACCCTACAAAAAAAGACTACCTCTTGCTCTACCGATTCACTCCCTCCTCCCAATGAATTCTTTCTCTTTGGAAACAATGGTGTCACTCTTCTGTTGTTTTGCAAGCGTTCTCTCTTCCAAGTTCCGATTCATTGTGTTTCTGTTATTTATTGTTTAACGGAAGGACCTTCAATTTTTTTAACAATCGAGACCTTAGTCGTCAACGAAGATTAATTGACAAGAATGCAAAATAGATATCGAATATTTGCACATTTATTTTTATTAATTAATGTGTTACCCACGTTTTTGACAGTCGAGAGGATGGACGATCCAATCTCCCATCGCCCTCGTATCCTGCTACGTTCCTTTTCGTCTCATTCTGTTACGCCTTCCCCTGTCGCCCCACCCCCGTCCAACCCTCCAACGTCGCGGTGCGTTCCTGACACACCCTTATCAGGATTTCTATCATGTAGCCCAGTCAAATTAGACAAATTGTTTGATAAAAATCCCTGAGTTTGGAAACTTGGCATGATTGTTTATTGGTACTCACCACACATTATATTATTAAAAATTCAATGCCAATAACTTTGGATACTCGCAAGAACATAAAATATAAGGTTTTATAAGAGGTAAAATGTTAATGTTGTTCGTAAAAAATATGTAAATATAGATGGTAAATAAATGTTGAACAAATATCAAATTATTTCCGTGAACTGAATATGCCATAACATTTTATGAGGGAGATATTTATGAAAGGACCTTTCCGTAAATAAAATCGAGACTTTTGCAATCCTAATTCAAAGGGGAAACTTTACAACAAAACTTTGTGATTTGTTTGTAGGAAATTGTGTCACTTTTAATATTGAAAGGAACATAAGTTTCGGTAGGTTTGATAATTATGGAGATACATGCAGAAAACGAGAAACGATACATCTAAACAACCCCCACTCATGGCAGAAAAACTCTTATTACAGAACCCTAGTAACGAAAAATTGGATAAATCCAGTTGCTAAATTTAGAAAAAAATCCTCAAACACGTGGCGTAGCCAGAATCTACGGTGTATCCTTGATAACGAAAAAACGAATGACGGCAAAACGTCTTATTTCTCTGTACCTCCGTCCGTCCGTCTTTGATCAACACAATGATGCAGGTCTCATGTTCGTTGCAAATCCTGATTTTTCGAAAATTGCAAAAGTTCAAATAGTTTTGCGAGTCTTTTTACAACCGAAATATTAAAGATAGAGATTTTTTCTTTAATGACATCTGTTTCTTAATGAAAGATTTTAAAATAAGGTCTTGTACAATTTTTCGAAATTTGAGTACTTTTCTCATAGTTTTGCGTGAAAATACGGGCTAGAAAGTAGGTGATGTTTTAGCAACACTAGTATTACTTAACATCAAATCTAAAATCTAAAAAGTCTAAATCTAAACATCGGCCACTACGTTCTGCGATCACTTTGTCTCGATCCGTCTACACACTCCTGTTCACATCTACTCCCGTCACGTCCTGTTTGTAGTCGGGTTTAGTCGTATGTAGCGGCTTGTATCCACGTGTAGGCGCAAGTAGTGGCTTGTGGAGATATGTAGCCGTGTGTAGTCGCGTCAGCTTCATGAAGCTGCGTGGTTATTAGAGTAGCTTTGTGTAGCTCAGGGGTTTCCAATTTTTTTCTCTCATAGACCTCCTTAAAATGATTTGTACGCTACATCGACCCCCTTATGTTGTTTCTATTTCATATAGCATCTGTAATCATAACTAAATGATTAGTTGGTAAATGCCTTCAAAATTACACTTTCGTACTTCAATGTTCACATAAACATGTCTATTTTCAATAATCGTAGAGGCTTATATTTTTGAATAGCTTAATCTGCATTGTAGTGCAGTGATGGTGAGAGAGATTAGGAACTGCTCATACATTTATCCCGTGTATATTGCTAATTTTATTTTCTTAGTATTTCTGAGTATTGTTGTGTGTGCTTAGTTATAATTCGAGTTTTCTAAATATTTTAATTCCTGACGATGAACCATGGACTCTTAAGAAGATCTAATTTGTAATTTTTTATTAGTACAAATTATTTGGTTGCTTGATTTAAGAAAAAATAATTTATCAAATTCATTAATATTTTTGTTTGTAATAATAGTTCATTAAGAAACGATGATGTAATGATGGCTATTAATACACGAGTGTGATACAACGATACGAGCGAGTATCGTAAACTTCACACGAGTGTATTAATAGCCATTACATCGAGTTTCATGTGGTACTTTTTCCACGACTTCTGGTAACTTTCAGAAATTAAACTACCAGATGGAATCGTTTCGTTGCTGTTGACATTCAGGGTTCAGCCAAGGCCACCTAGCGGGCAGCCACCCTACCTGTTGCAGATGGCTTTGGTTTTCCAGTCCGTCTGCGAGAGAGTACAAACGCGAAATATTCTGTTTGTACAAAAGTTGCTATTACTATAATTTTAAGGTCACCATTATCGCTTTTTCTCTTTTTTCTGGAAGTGCCAACTCAACTTCTGATTCACTAGATATTTTAAATTAAAGAATTGGCCGGTAACACAGCAGCAATGTATAACACAAAATGACCTGCATTTTGATCTTAACGTCAGTCAAGTGTCTCCTCTACCACAACCTCTACCACTACCTACCATCACGTTACGATTCTGCCTCTCCGACTCTTCTTGACCCGGTCCGACCCTACCTACCCTGACCCACACCATCACGGTACGATTCTGCCTCTCCGACTCTTCCTGACCCGGTCCGACCCGACCCACCCTGACCCACACCATCACCGTATGATTCTGTCTCTCCGACTCTTCCTAACTTGGTCCGACCCGACCCACTCTGACCACGCCATCACGGTACGATTCTGTCTCTCCGACTCTTCCTAACGTGGTCCGACCCGACCCACTCTGACCCACAACACCACGGTACGATTCTGTCTCTCCGACTCTTCCTAACGTGGTCCGACCCGACCCACTCTGACCCACGCCATCACGGTACGATTCTGTCTCTCCGACTCTTCCTAACGTGGTCCGACCCGACCCACTCTGACCCATAACACCACGGTACGATTCTGTCTCTCCGACTCTTCCTAACGTGGTCCGACCCGACCCACTCTGACCCACAACACCACGGTACGATTCTGTCTCTCCCACTCTTCCTAACGTGGTCCGACCCGACCCACTCTGACCCACAACACCACGGTACGATTCTGTCTCTCCGACTCTTCCTAACGTGGTCCGACCCGACCCACTCTGACCCACAACACCACGGTACGATTCTGTCCCTCCGACTCTTCCTGACGTGGTCCGACCCGACCCACTCTGACCCACGCCATCACGGTACGATTCTGTCTCTCCGACTCTTCCTAACGTGGTCCGACCCGACCCACTCTGACCCACAACACCACGGTTCGATTCTGTCTCTCCGACTCTTCCTAACGTGGTCCGACCCGACCCACACTGACCCACAACACCACGGTACGATTCTGTCTCTCCGACTCTTCCTAACGTGGTCCGACCCGACCCACTCTGACCCACACCACCACGGTACGATTCTGTCTCTCCGACTCTTCTAACGTGGTCCGACCGACCCCTCTGACCCACGCCATCACCCAGTACGATTCTGTCTCTCCGACTCTTCTAACGTGGTCCGACCCGACCCACTCTGACCCACGCCATCACGGTACGATTCTGTCTTTCCGACTCTTCCTAACGTGGTCCGACCCGACCTACTCCTGACCCACAACACCACGGTACGATTCTGTCTCCGACTCTTCCTAACATGGTCGACCCGGCCCACTCGACCCACGACATCACGGTACGATTCTGTCTCCGACTCTTCCTAACGTGGTCCGACCCGACCCACTCTGACCCACGCCATCACGGTACGGTTCTGTCTCTCCGACTCTTCCGCGCGTGGTCCGACCCGACCCACTCTGACCCACAACACCACGGTTCGATTCTGTCTCTCCGACTCTTCTAACGTGGTCCGACCGACATACACTGACCCACAACACCACGGTACGATTCTGTCTCTCCGACTCTTCCTAACGTGGTCCGACCCGACCCACTCTGACCCACGCCATCACGGTACGATTCTGTCTCTCCGACTCTTCCTAACGTGGTCCGACCCGACCCACTCTGACCCACGCCATCACAGTACGATTCTGACTCTCCGACTCTTCCTAACGTGGTCCGACCCGACCCACTCTGACCCACGCCATCACTGTACGATTCTGTCTCTCCGACTCTTCCTAACGTGGTCCGACCCGACCTACTCTGACCCACAACACCACGGTACGATTCTGTCTCTCCGACTCTTCCTAACGTGGTCCGACCCGACCCACTCTGACCCACGACACCACGGTACGATTCTGTCTCTCCGACTCTTCCTAACGTGGTCCGACCCGACCCACTCTGACCCACGCCATCACGGTACGATTCTGTCTCTCCAACTCTTCCTAACGTGGTCCGACCCGACCCACTCTGACCCACAACACCACGGTACGATTCTGTCTCTCCGACTCTTCCTAACGTGGTCCGACCCGACCCACTCTGACCCACGCCATCACGGTACGATTCTGTCTCTCCGACTTCCTTCTCCTAACGTGGTCCGGACCTGACCCACTCTGACCGATACAACACCGCCCGATTCTCTGTCTCTCCGATCTCCTTCCTAACGGGTCCGACCCGACCCACACTGACCCACAACACCACGGTACGATTCTGTCTCTCTCTCCGACTCTTCCTAACGTGGTCCGACCCGACCCCCTCTGACCCACAACACCACGGTACGATTCTGTCTCTCCGACTCTTCCTAACGTGGTCCGACCCGACCCACTCTGACCCACGCCATCACAGTACGATTCTGACTCTCCGACTCTTCCTAACGTGGTCCGACCCGACCCACTCTGACCCACGCCATCACTGTACGATTCTGTCTCTCCGACTCTTCCTAACGTGGTCCGACCCGACCTACTCTGACCCACAACACCACGGTACGATTCTGTCTCTCCGACTCTTCCTAACATGGTCCGACCCGACCCACTCTGACCCACGACATCACGGTACGATTCTGTCTCTCCGACTCTTCCTAACGTGGTCCGACCCGACCCACTCTGACCCACGCCATCACGGTACGATTCTGTCTCTCCGACTCTTCCTAACGTGGTCCGACCCGACCCACTCTGACCCATAACACCACGGTACGATTCTGTCTCTCCGACTCTTCCTAACGTGGTCCGACCCGACCCACTCTGACCCACAACACCACGGTACGATTCTGTCTCTCCGACTCTTCCTAACGTGGTCCGACCCGACCCACTCTGACCCACGCCATCACGGTACGATTCTGTCTCTCCAACTCTTCCTAACGTGGTCCGACCCGACCCACTCTGACCCACAACACCACGGTACGATTCTGTCTCTCCGACTCTTCCTAACGTGGTCCGACCCGACCGACTCTGACCCACGCCATCACGGTACGATTCTGTCTCTCCGACTCTTCCTAACGTGGTCCGACCCGACCCACTCTGACCCACGCCACCACTGTACGATTCTGTCTCTCCGACTCTTCCTAACGTGGTCCGACCCGACCTACTCTGACCCACAACACCACGGTACGATTCTGTCTCTCCGACTCTTCCT
>BLKR01012056.1:0-24192 GCA_011170035.1 Teleogryllus occipitalis | reverse complement strand
CCTCTTCCGTCGCATCCGCCGCCCCGCCGCCGCCGGCATTTCTCCGTCACCGCCATTTCTCCGTCACCGCCATTTCTCCGTCGCTGCCCTTTCTCCGCCACCACCCTTTCTCCGTCGCCTGCCTTTCTCCGCCTCCGCCCTTTCTCCGTCACCGCTCTTTCTGCGTCGCATCCACCGTCCCTATCTCCGCCGTCATCTCCTCCGCCTTCACCCCGGTCACTGCCGTTACCTCCACCGCCCCCTCGGTTGCCTCCCTCCCCGCCCCTCCCACCCCCGCCGTTGCTGCCGCCCACGTCGCCAGCTCAGTCACGACGCCGCCGCAGAATGTTGCCGATTTCTGCGTACGACGAAGGCCGCTCTTCCTTTGTTTCTCCTTGATGTAATTTAGTTGGGAGGACGCAGGGTCTCGACCCCTTCTTTCTGGCTTGCTTTAGTCATTATGTGTCTCTTGCCAGAGACTGCTTATATCGAGGGCCGTTCGTGATAAATGCTCGCAGCTTCACAACCGAGTCGTGCTTGACCAAAAGTCGACGACAGCCGTAGGGAGGCGACAAATTATCCTGGCGATTGGGAAACGTCGTCCGTTGCCGCGGCCTCGCCCCTCTGTCTTGTGGCCTCGGTATCGCGTAGAGAATCTCCTCACGTTTGACGACACACTGACCCACGCACCCAAATTTCCCTTATACGTAGAATTCCTTGAAAGGTAGCAGAACGTGCGGTGCGTACGGGTGCGTAGAACATCGCTGTTTGCTAAGGCTTTTCACGATTCGAGCTGAATCAGTACTCCAATAGGGATAATCACAGTAGGACTGCTGCCTAGGCAGGCTAGCAACGTTGGCCCCATGCTAAATGCAATAAATCTATAAAAGTGATGTAAAAAGGAACATTTTTAATGACATCTTGCCAACGAACGAAATTAGTCTTAACTAAAATACTTTCATACAAATTTTTAATTTTAATTGGAAATGCTATAATAGTTATTTATGATTCGAATAGTGAAAGTGGCATTTTATTTTGCGAGTAGTTAATGTTGGGACACGAGTCCTACAAGTCCAGTGGCACAGTTTTAGGAGCAAAATAAAATCACTTTTACAATGTGTGTCGTACACAATTTTTTAGATAGTCTTACTGACATTCATTTAAATTAAAACACACGAATAACTATTAACCATTAACTTCAGTAGTAACTGATGTGACCAGACGAAGGTATTTTGTTTGTCTGTTGTATTTATGTTTTTTTCTGAACAATTGACCTTTGTCTCACTTTCAGCACTACCGCTAAAAATTAAACTTTGGGCGTTCTGATTGCTATACTAAAAAATAATATAAGCAACTCATTCGAATATGCCTTTAGAGAACTCATTTCAAAAAGCCATATTACTATCGTCAGCTCGTCTGTCAACATTATATTCATATGCCAAAGACTCACTTTCTGTATTAGTTGCGTAAATAACTATTATTTTTCAAGGTATATTACTTTCACTTTTCGTCTTTTACCAATACATAAGAAAACCGGCCGGAATGACTAAGTCAGTCAAATAGACACAATGTTTCTGTCCGAACCCTCGTGAGCTACTGCCAAATGAAAATCCAAGAATGCCGCAAGGAGCATGGGGTCATGTTCGTTACCTTTCCATTTGTCATGATTGCTTGTTCTTTGCTTCTGACGCGGAGCGTCTAATATTCCCCTCCTCCTAGTGAAGTACGAGAAAGCAAATTGACACCAACCTCGTGTTCCACACGAGCTTCGAAACACATGGTTCAACGTGATGACAGAAATTTCCTTTCGATGGATAAGTCCTCAAATTGGGCGTAAAGAAGTTGAATGTTCATTATTTAGGGCACTTCAAGGATACAGTTGCCAGGAAGTCAGCGATCTACAAAACATTCACTTGAATCTTTCTGTAGATCCTGCTAATTCAGACCAGCATGGGACGAGATTTACTAACACTATTTAATCCATGCCAAGTATGCAATAGGTACACAGTATTGCGGTTCATTATTGTATTTCTTTTTTTTTCTAACATAATACAGTATGCCTCCTTGTTTCGTTATGAAAACCTTGGGGAACATCATTACTTTACTCAGCTCAGACTGGCATTTGTTAAATAAGTGAAATTAGAAAACTAATTCTCGATCTTTAGAGGAAAAAATGTCTTCGTCAGATCATTCTCTATTTAATTCTTCGTTATCTTACTGAATTGTTCTACTACGTACAAAGGAGCTGCAGCAACAAATCCTTCGTGCTTTACGCTTTCGAGGCTGAACTATTACCTTCGACATCCGGCTTGATCCAACGGCTTCCACGTTGAGGGCTGTCAGGTTATCTTCCGTAAGAGTGACTAGGCCCCCGAAAATATTGATCCAAGGCTCCCGATAGCCGGGCGTCTGATTAAAACAGCCGTGTGGCGGGAGCCGTGCTTCGGCTTTTTGTGGAGCGGGGAGGCCCTTTTAATTACAAGCCGGCTGAACGGGGCGGCGGCGCTCCGCGGCGCACCGGCCAGCGTAGATCTCGGGCGGTAGCTGCGCAGTAGCCACAATCGATCGCGTTGCGAGATATCGAAGATAGCGCCGAGCTTTATTAAGCGTTCCTTCTCCGTTGGATGTCCAGGGCGCGGGTTTCTTTTGTCTGCCGCGTGGAGGGCAGGTCGGCGGACGTGGTGGTGGAAGGGCAGCACACGGTGGTTCATGGAAAGAAATGATTGGGCACAAGTCGCTGCTTGCTTGGCTGATACGTTAATACAATAATTTAAAAAATTACCTAAAGTTCTACGATCAAAAAGGTTAATCAATGTGGAAATTAAACACGATTTTCTGATTTACTTGTATTTTCAGTCTTTATTTGTTGTCTCAGATTTGCTTTCCCTCAGTTCATCATTTTCACTAAGAATCAAGGGTTCCGCATTCAGGATATTTCATACGTCACCATGGTTACCCTCATGTTACAGATACAGTAGTGGTAAACGAAAACTAAATTCTTAATTAGTAACAGATATCAGTGAACTAGAAATAAATGGTTCAAGAGAATTTGAAAATATTATGGTATACAATTTTAATGGCAATATCTCAATTCAATTCTCATTTTAATAATGGAAGTTATTATAATCCAAATTTTGTATCTGGGAGGAGATAATTCATTGGACAGAAGTAACAACAATTGCTTAGGGAAAGGAAAGACTCAAATGTGACCATGCAGCCAACGTCGCGTCGTGTGCTGGCTAGTCTACCAGCCCATCTTTCAGAAGCCTTCCTCAGGGCTGAAATAGCAGCAAACACGAGAGTAATCACATGACTCCGCCCACAGAACTCAGCAACTTCTCTCTTTTGCGAATATTTGCCATCTCGGACCCATGCACCACGTTATTCTCAGAGTCCCAGTCATGTTTATCCCGGATAGATTAACGTGATAAACTCGCTAGCTTTTTTGAGGGACTGCCATGACGACAGTATCAATTGTTCAGACAAGATTGTTAGCTTTCAGTTATGAACTATAAGATGATAGGATGATAAAGAGGGGTAAAGGGACAATCACAAAAATGCCTGCGCAGGATTCGTACTCGCAGCCTTCTCAGTGCTGACCGCGGTTGCCGCAGCCGCCTACGCCAGGAACCGGCCGCAGCGACTCCATTAAATACTAAAATAAAGATAACATAAGATCGAATTCGCCCCACTGTGTAACTGCGGTGGCTATGGCAAGGGCGCGGGGCGGTGGCGATGGCGGCGTCCAAGGAGGAAGGCGCATTCCAGGCCGCTTTGTGCGCGGGCGTCTTGTTGCTCGCCGCTGCGACGTGTCCGATCATTATCGCGGCAGCCGCGGCTGGCATCGAACCCGAATTACCACCCACCCCGCCCCTCTCCCGCCACAGCCTCCGGTCCCGCCCCACAACCGCCCCGCCCCATCCAGCCCCGCCCCACCCCCGCCCTTCCCCGCCCCGACCCTGCCCCGCCCCCGCCCGCCCCCGCCCCCTCCCGCCCTGCCCCGCTCCCGCCCCATCCCGCCCCCGCCCCACCCCGCCCCACCCCACCCCACCCCACCCCGCCCCTGCCCCACTCCGGCCACCACTCCGTCCTCCGCCCCACCTCAACCCCCCGTCCCCGCCCCCGCCCCGGCCACAACAGCGCCGCCGGAACAAAGACGGTCACAGCGGGGCGTGGCAACAGGGGTGCGAAGCTCTCGCCTGCTAGTCGTGCGGTGGACACACTTCTTTTTTTGTCTTTGGCTCCAACTAATTATTTTGTTTTCGCTGTTATCTGCATCGGAATGGAGTAGGTGTGAACAGTTGCTGCAGATATCTTATTGAGTGTTGAATAAATTACTCATTTGTGTAAGCATGTCATATTTATTCTCAGGATTCGTTTTTTCAAGCTTTCTTTTGCTATTTTACAAAATGTTTCCTCTTTTATCAGTTGAACGCTAATGATTTATATTGAAAACAATAATAATGATGATAATAATAATTAATAATAATAATAATAATAATAATAATAATAATAATAATAATAATAATAATAATAATAATAATAATAATAATAATAATAATAACCTTCACCGGTTATAGAAAATAGTGAAATAGTACTCTACTGGGATAGGCCTATTGTCACTGATAAAACTGTGGATTGTAATCGCCCGGACATAGTAGTGATCAATAAAATACAAAAGTATGTAACAATCATAGATGTAGGCTGTCCGCTGACAAAAAATCTGAATAAGACAGAATCGGAGAAGATTTCAAAATACCAGAATTTGGCAGCAGAAATCCAACATGTTTGGCAACTGAGTAAGGTTGAAATAGTGCCAATAATCATCTCAGCCACAGGAGTGGTGACAGACCGATTTGCTTCAGGTCTTACAAAAATAGGATTATCAAAAGGAATCTGCATAACCATCCAAAAAGCTTTAATCCTACAGACTTGCCATATTGTGCGAAAATTCTTAAATTGAACGACGGACAAAGATGAATTTCTTCTCCGTCTTTCCTCAGATCTGTCATTACCAGTTGCATTTGCTAGAGCCTAAGTCGTATGAATAGATGAATGGTTCTCAATGCTTACTGAGAAAAGTACAGAAAAATATAATAATAATAATAATAATAATAATAATAATAATAATAATAATAATAATAATAATAATAAATTAAATATAGGTAAGCAGTACATTTGATGTACTCCTTAACTTCCAATTTATTTCTTCAGCAACTCTTCTCCGAATTTTATTATCTATCATACCCCACGAAAAAGAATTCTACCTCTTATTTATGTTTCATTTATTATTTGTTTTCAATATTACTCGACTGACTTCTGTTTTACCTTGATTTTACCTTAAATGACATGAATAAATGATTAATTTGTTTAGGTCTCTTCATATTTCATGGATGAAATTTACCGACAAATCCAAACATTATTTGAAAATTTAATTAATAATGTTTTGGGGGTACTGCGCCCAGACAAAATAATTTTAAAAATTCTTCGTTCACAATTCTTTTCAAATCATTATTTTAATTTTTAATGCCCGCAGAAACATTTAACTTTACAACTATGTCATCCATATCCTTAATCTTCATACCTGTACACATTTGTAAATGAATAGACTCACGAACAATATTTGGTGTTTTAAACTTACTAATCCATCATGTTGTTACTAGATCTGTAGAAGAAATGTTTGAAATTCCATGTTCATTGGGAGATCTCCTGGAACTTCAGTTTTCCGCAGTCGTAGAGTCAGGGGCGGATTCAGCCTCTCTTTTGGAGGGGAGGATTATAATGTATTTGTTATTATATTATACGTTATTTTTGTAGTGTATATATGATACTATACAACATTATTTTTGTAAATAATTACATAATTCCAACATAAATATCCTAGAATTCACTTTTCCAGTCGTTGTTGAATGAATTTATTTTACAACTTTTTAAAAATACATTTGAATAATAATAATTTATTAATAATAATTATTATTATTATAATAATAGTAATAATAAATATATAATGAGAATATAATACATACAAAACACATAAAAATATAATAATACGATACATACCAAGTCTTTAACTGTATTTATCAATCACAGATTGTTTCACATTTATCCTCTAATAACCATTATCAGCCAATAATACTACATTATCGGCATAAGATCAAGGCCAAACTTTTAATTTATCAATCAATAACCCATCATCCAGGCCCTTCCTTTAACTTGTTCTAAACCTACCATATATAAATTGAAAAGAAGGGAGCTCGATGGGCCGTCCTGTCTAACCCCTTTATTGATCCACAACTTATTGCTAAACTTACCTTCTATCATCACCGTGCGACTCATTTCTTTAGTATATGACCTTCAAGCAATTAATGATCTCCCCATCAATTCCTAATTTCAACACAATGCTCCCCAGCTTTTTCCTATTCGGATTGTAAAAGAAAATCAATGAATACAGCCTGTCCTGTGCAGTGAAGTGTGCAGTGAACTGTACGGTGAATACAGCCCCCAATCATTCCTTCAGATCAATGAATACAGCCCATTGGCTTCTCTTCTTACTTTCTCATATACGTACGTATATACGGAGTAATATACGTAGTATAGAGAAAGTTACGTAATGCTGTGCGAAAAACGGCGGATTTTCAACACAAAAAAAGATAATTGCCGGACCCTTACAACCCTTACCTTGAGCTGAGTGAAAACCTCTTGGGAACCCACAAAACTTGCGCCCAGGGCGGTGCGAAGACGAGCTATTCTCGTAGTGCAACCCATGTGTCGGGACGACGTTGTGGAACATTTTTTCCACGGGTGACTGCGGTCACTGGGGCTCTACCCTGTGCGCGTAAGCTCACTTTGGAGTGGCGATGGCCACGAGTCAGGCAGATATTGCATCATTGAAAGATCGCTCCTGCGATCGGGGGATTGATTTTATAAGACCTGTAAATAACTGATCAAACTATTCATTTGTAAATACTTATTGATAAATCTGTAAATATCTAAAGCTCGTGTCTGTAATTGCTGTTGTGTTCCCACGACGTCACAATATTGTCTATATCACGTATACCACTTCTGAATCCTTCTTGATTCCTTGGTAGTAGTCCTTTATATTTTTCACTCTCTCCAGTCTGAGTCTTATAATTTTCATCCATATTTTACAGCATGATGACATGAACATTATTCTATAATTTGCATTCTATAATTCTATAATTTGCAGTATTGCAATACTTTCACAATTCCAGTAATACCACGTACAGGAGAGGGTAAAAAAATTCGTTTGCTTGAATTTTTATTTTAAAATTATTAGGATCGATACATTTCAAGAATCATGAAAATTCAGGAAATTGGAAAATTGACACATCGTGACAATAAGTGAATGATAACTATTACCAAGAATATTTAATATTATCAGAATCACTGAATACCAGTAAAATGTCATTGTGCGGCCATTATGCCTTTTGGCGACCTATGTTATTTTCAATATGATATGTTATGAAAATATATCAAACCAATTCAATACAAATATTGGATCCTTTTCAAATGAAATTATTTTTTTCGAACATCCAAGCTCCCGATTGGATGACACGATAACAGCTAAATTACGGAAACAGATTTAATGTTTACACCGAAGTATAGTAAGGAACCTGCCCTAAATGATTCTGGGCGCTTCGATTTCCCGCCCAGACTCCCGATATCTGGTCCACCCCTCGTTACGCAACTGACCGCCAGGCTGCGCGCGCGAGCGGTCACGAGCGCCCGTCCGCCGCCACCGACAAAGCCTCCGCCTCCGCAGCCTCTACCGCCACCTCCGCCGCCACCTCCGCCGCCACCTCCGCCGCCACCTCCTCCGCCACCTCCTCCGCCGCCACCTCCGCCGCCACCTCCTCCGCCGCCACCTCCGCCGCCACCTCCGCCGCCACCTCCGCCGCCACCTCCGCCGCCACCTCCGCCGCCACCTCCTCCTCCCGCCGCTGCCTCCGCCGCCACCCCCGCCGCTGCCTCCACCACCACGTCCTCCGCCGCCACGTCCTCCGCCGCCACCTCCTCCCGCCGCCACCTCCTCCCTCCGCCACCTCCTCCTCCGCCGCTGCCTCCGCCGCTACCCCGCCGCTGCCTCCGCCGCCACACTCCTCCGCCGCCACCTCCGCCGCCACCTCTGCTGCCACCTCGCTACCTCCACCACCTCCGTCGCCTTCGCAGCCGCCGCCGCGCAGTCGCCTGCCCACAAAAGCGCGGACGCGGGAAAGCGTCTGGCTTAATCTAATTTACGAGTTATTGCGATCGGTTGCCGCGCGCCGGCAAAAACTCGCCCAAAGCAAAGAGAGCGCGCGCCGCGCCACGCCGCACCGCGCCACCCCCTCCCCCTCCACACCACCGCCGCCGCCATTGTGTGGAAGCCGCCGCCGGCTGTAATTGGTGATGAAACTTTAGGCAAGAAAAGTGCGCGAAGCACAAAGCGATCCGAGATCAACGCTGCTAACACGAACCTACCTCGACACATCCGTAACTCTATTTATGAACCCGTCAACGCACACAAAGGCGCTTTCAAATAAAGAGAAGGGTTTGGGGTTTCCTTTTTTTCCGGTCGTTTTGTTCCGATCGCCTCCTGAGCAAATAGAGGTTCGAATGGCTTCGGGCGCAAGAATGGAGGTCGGGCTGTTGAAAGAGAAGACACGCTGTGATAGGGGAAGTCGGAGTAAATTGGAAAGAAAATGAAGATATTTAATTTGAAATTGAAACATTCCCACCTATTTTAGATGTACTTTCAGAAGATGTTACTCTTATTGATTCGAAGTTTGGTTCGACAATATAAGCCACGTGTTGCTTGATACGAGATATATTTAGATTTTACTGGTGGTATTAATTTTAAAATTTGATAACTGGAACTTGCGAAGGTATCTCAAAAATTAAACGGAGTTCATAGGTTTCTTAATATTTTTCTTATAACCATTTTCAAATGTCTTCTCCGATTTTACTTCACTCCATATTCATAAATAGTGTTGGAGTTTTCGCTGCCTTAAAGGTCTTTCTGAGTTATTGTGACCGAAGGATACGTTTAAGTGAGTTTTATCTTTAAAACATGAAATTACTGTCAGAATTACTTTTAAGGAAAAAACATTGCACTTGCACGTAAATATATAGACAAATGCAGCAAAAAGAAGGGAACTGGCTGAGTGTGAGCCCCCTTGTATTTTTAACTCCGTCCAGAGGAACAAACAAGTGGAAGAGGAAAAAGTGAAAATCTACAATCAAAAAACATCGCCAGGTGCCCAATTCCTTGACGCACTCCTTTTAAATATTTGTAGGTCGTGTCGAGGCCTACATCGGAGGATGACTTGTCTGATCTCCGATTGAAGAAAACAAGATTCGAAGAGGAAATCAACTTGCGTTTTTATTCACACTTCGGCAAGACACTCACTCTTGTTTATTGACTCCTGATCTGGGTAAGTCACGTAATTCGAAGGAAAGAAAAAAGTGTTTGTTCATTAGAGATATTTATGCGGTAACATGCTTCGACAAGTAACAAACTTCTTCAGAAATTGTCGAACACTTTAAAAAACGAATAACCTCACGTGACGAGTCAAAACTCTCTCACATTTCCCCATCACGTCGCAGTCATGATGAGCGAAGTCTTCCGCGTTTACTACGCGCACTGATTTACAAACCACTGGCGTGAGGATTGTAATGGCGACGGTCCCAGTGCACGTGGGGCGCAGGAGAGCCCGGCAGTTCATTCGACACCTGTTGCCGGAGACCAAACCGGAAAAGTCTACACGGCGGCGAAGCCGGCCGGGCCACTTCGCGCCCGGGCGATAAACGGCCGCTTCCTGGTGCGCCCACCGCCGCTGCTGTTGCTGCCGCCCCCGTCCGGCCCCTGCCGCCGCGCATGCCGCCAACCCGGCCACCGCCTCTACCAGCGCCGTCGCCACCGCCGCCCCCGTCACTGTCCCCGGCACCAACACCGTCACCGATACCGTCACCGTTTCCGACTCCGTCACCGGCACCAACACCGTCACCGATCCCGTCACCGATCCCGTCACCGATCCCGTCACCGATCCCGTCACCGATCCCGTCACCGATCCCGTCATCGACACCTTCACCGACACCTTCACCGACACCGACACCGACACCGTCACCGTCACCGTCGCCGTCGCCGTCCGCCGACACCGTCGCCGCCCGACACCGTCGCCGACACCGTCGCCGACACCGTCGCCGACACCGTCGCCGACACCGTCGCCGACACCCGTCTCCGTCTCCCGTGACAGAGACACCCTGTACGATTATAGTTCCCGTTCCTGGCAATAGTGACGACAATAATGGAGACTGTAACTACACGCTTCTAACAATGGTGTCGACAACCAGTCAATGGTTTTAACAATGTTTGGGATTACCACTGCAAATTGAACCGCAGGAACGATAGTATCTAATGCAAGAATGGCGAAAAATGTCATATTGCGCAGTAGGCGCCCACTCAAAGGTTTTGACTCTGTGTTAACTGATTTAAACCACGGTTTAAATCACAAATTAAAAAATAAAACTGAATAGTTTTTTAAACTAATTTTTGACACCTTGATCCAAACCAGAGATCATTGGGTTGTGCAGTAATATATTCCTTAGTTTTCAATCTAAAGCAAGAGAGCAAATTCCACACTTTCAGTGCATTTGAGTTTGTTTACGCGGCAATGGCCAAGGCGTGTTTTTCGGGGGTGGAGGTCTTGGCTGGGCTGGGGAGGGTAGGAGCGATGCGATGACATGGCTGACGGTCCAAGGCAAGAGAAGGGCGCAGGAAGGCTATCAGATGGAGGGGAGAATATTATGCAACAGCAACATTGGCTGGCTGAACCGTAGAGGAATGATATCTTTCCTCTGTGGCTAAACGAAAGAAGCGTCACCCTTCAATCTGATCGCACCGGCCCAGATCTGGGATTTCCCCCAGATACTTGCTGGAAAGAAAGAAGTGATAGCGCGCGAAAACTGCGGACTGGCTCTCTCTGCTCGCGAAGCCTCGCTATTCTTCGATCAAATCATTAAGTCCATTGACACTCGATCAGCTGTGATGCTGTCATCCAATCGGGAGCTTGAACGTTACTATAGTGACGTCACTATGATGGCGTCCGAGCTCGCGATTGGATGAGTTGCAACTGCTTGCTGGAGTGTCAACTTTCCTGAAAGAGCTGAGCTGAGATGTCATGGAGATGAAGGGTCATTGTGGCAGAACTTTGAAATTATAAAATGTTTATCAAGAAAAGATGAGCGAGCTAAATGCGAAAGTTGAGGTAGTGAAATGGAGAGGCAGTTTTTGACCGGCTTTTACTAACAAAATGTACAGATATTTGCAAAGAAATCGACATTACAGAAGAAGTTAATATTTTTTCTTAATCCCAGTGTTACATGCTAAGAGATATACTACGCAGATCCTGGTCTAATCAAATAAAAACTAGTCTGAACCCAAAACCTATTTTAAACAAAAAAAAATCTTGGAAACATTTAAATCAATAAAACATTATTTAAAAAACTGGTTTAAAAAAGAAACACTTCTGCTTAATTTTTATTAAAAAACTTTTTTAGCCACTTAACATTAGAGAACTCAGTTTCAAATATTTTCGGCATAGAATACGACCAAATGTTTCTCATTTGATTTGTTCGTTTAAACCAAGAATATATGAGTTTTTACTATAACCTCTTGAAAGTCTCGAAATGATTATATTGTTGTTGCCATTTGAAAACCATCCCTCTTTATTACGTATCATTGATACTTGTTACAATAATTTAATATTTTCTGTTTTCCAAGAATGTATCAACATTTTTTTGTACGACGACTCTAAAATACGACCTAAGACCGTAAGAAATAATTATTATTAATTCAGGCAAAGAAGCACAGAAGAGTTGAGGTAAAACCAGTGGAGAATATTTTTCAGAATTGTTACTCTAATTTAGGCACCAGCCTTGCATTGAGACAATTTATTTATGATGAAATGACATCCATTCATTACTTGTACTTATTTATTTCTTGCAGGCAAGAATTTGAAATCCATAAGCATCTGAGATTACCAATATCTTGATTAATACGAACATGAACTGAGATTATATTTTGTATGTGTTTATCAATCGTTGTGGAAAAATAATGAGAGTAGGCCTATGTTCATAAAATTGGACGACAAATTTGTTACCTAGAATTGAAAGTATCACTACTCACCAAGAATTGTAGAGAACAAACCTCAAAGGATGTTGCTTTTAAAATATTTTTTAAAGATTTTTCTCTCTAGATTTTTTAATTTAAAATTATTTCAATTTGTTTCCAAAACTACATGTATTAAGGCCAATGCAGTCGCATGGAATTGGAATTGGAATTGAAAAGAGAAGAAGTGTGCGCTCACTGATAATAACGTCAGAGGGACAGTGATTTCCCATGTGCCGCATTTGAATGTCTCTTTTAATCACTACTGCTGAAAAAAAGAGAAATTGAAAACTTGGGAAGAAGCAGAGATTGTAACAAACCGTTAATATGGTTATGAATCTTGGATTATTAAGTAACTATTGAAAAATATAGTTTGTTGTGTTCTTGCTTGTTTATTAATACACATTAAATGTTGAAAAAGAACGTTATAATAATTTCTCTTTCATTGATTGTCTTAAATATACTAACATAAAAATTTTGTAATTTTTATTACTTAATTATGTACTTTTTTATAAAATAACATTTATTTTCTCTTTTACGGTTTTAACATAATCAGCAATATCTGGGAATGAGCGACAAATATACATATGGCTGTATTATAATAATACATTAGAGACGTTCTTAATACCGCTTAAATTAGACAGTATTTTAATTGATTAATTTTCCTATTCATTAAATTCAAAGCATTACTAATATTTTTTTTAAAAAAAATTATTCCAGTTGAATACGCTAGTTGAGATCTAACAGAAAAAACAAAACAAACAAACAAAACAACAACAAATGAGCCTTCCCAGTCGCCAGCGCGTCGCGTCGTTGTTTCTTTCTGCCTCCATCTTACCACTCCACCTTCCACTTGACTCCACGTCGCCCACCTCTTCGCCCTTTAACACCAAGGCTCGTTATTTGAGCGGCGCCTGGGCGTCCCTTGTTTGATCAGGGCCTCCGCGGCCTATCGCCATCTGCAGCCGTGCGCAGCGGCGGCGAGAGCACACAAACGCCCCCAGCCCTGCGAGCACACGGCCACTCCGGCTACGTGGGCCCCGTCACCTTCTCTTCCACGGTTGCTTGGGGATAATTGTGCGTGGTATTTCATCATTCTTTTTCACGGTGCCCACCACTAAATACGGATTGATTTTCTATACTTAGATTTTTTAACGTGGTGGCTGAGGGTAGTATCTCCAAGATGGAATTCGGCACGACTTTTTGAGTCATTCTCAGTCCTGCCATTAGAGTCGCTTGATCTGCAGCACTGCTTGATAAGGTCGTGATCATGCGACATCTTGGGTCAGGACAGAGATAGACGCAAAAAGTCGTGCCGAATTCCATCTTGGAGATACTACCCTCAGTCGCCAGGTTAGAAAAACCCAAGTATAATGTTCTCGTGTCGGCGTAGGTGGCTCAGGGTATTAACTGAAGTCATTAAAGTGCTTCTGACCAGGAGGTCCTAGTGTTGGAGTCTCGGCGGTGGCAAGACTTTTAATACTATCTAGAGTTGAAGTAGCTAGGTTAAATTCAGTTGCTGTCTGGAGGAGAATTATTTCCTTCCTCTTCCTTCTCCTATGCTGACCCCTTACTTACACAAACACATACACACACTCTAACATGCACAACACTACCACACATGCCGAGAGACCGGTCGGGCGCTTAGAGGTTGAGGCCGTGCCTTGCTGGTGCAAGATGCCTAGTTGGAGAAAACCGCGCTAGCCGACATGTACATCGGCGTCGGATATCACCAACCAGCAGTGGAAGATCACTGCCACCTCTCGAGGTAAAAGCATGCACTACACTTACAAGACAACTGTTCTCGAAAGCTGACCTTGACAAACTTGACCTGTTCTTTGTTGTCAAATACACTGAAACATTTCTTAATTATTCAAATAGTCTCCTTCTAATAATAAACCTGTCGATTCATTTACCTTTATTTCTTTTCTCACGACCATTGTCAATATGAGAAATATGACGCGGGGTTTTGCCTGAAATTTAATAATTACTTGTCTGATCACTGTTGAACGTGTATTTGTAACACTTCGAAGCAAATGTTTAATGGTGATACACAAAAGTGTTAATGGTGGCATTAATTCAATGTGTATTGATTAGGTCGACTTGCTTTCCTCCAGAGAACGCCAGGTAATTTACAACTTTAAGTGAAACCACCTGTCTGACTGCAAATGAATGTTCGATCTGTTGATAAAATAACCAATAAAACTTGACATATTTTATTTTGATTTTTTATAGATATATTTTCTTGTCATGGACAGCTGATTTCTTGGCTAGAATTAAATATTTTTTAATGAAGATCTTACTTATTGCAAAGCATAAAACACTTTAGACTATAAGGATTTCACTGTAAATATTCACCAATTCCTTGTATTGTTACTTTGAAAATGCAACTAAAAATCGACTAACATATTTTATACAATTGGAGTGATTAATTTAAATAATTGAAGGCGTTGTCATTGCCAACAATATTGTTTACTTCAACAAGAGCAGCTTACGGTGGCGTAGCCATCATCATCAGTTTTCTGCTGCATGGAAGCGACAAAAACCACTACGACGTAGTCGTTAGACAACGTCTTGAATTATTTCAATTATTTAAATGCCAACGACAATTCTTCGCTAAACAAATATTGGAGTGATCAGTTCATTTCATTTGTTATTTTTGATATACGTAATTTGTTGATTCCAAATACGAGTTGGGAATATAAAAGGTGTATGAATCCGATAAGGAATGATCAAAACTGTAAGAGTAATCCACTAGCTCTTTACCTCTCGAAATAATACGTTATGTTCAAACGTTTCTGGGGATAGCAAAGCTGATATTTAGAGACCGGATTTTTATGTAATTACATATTTTTTGCCTTTCTACTTACCGTTCTCAAAATTGAAATCTTGGCGAATCGTCGCCATCCTAACACAATATCAAATTGTTCCGTTACATATTTTTACATATTTAGTACTATATTACTTATCTTACATATTTTGCTATTTTCACAAAATATTTTTAACCGATCAATTTTCTTCAATTTTATTGCAATTTTTATGAAAAAAAGGTGTTTTAAAAAATCAGAGTTTTTTCCTACATAAATACTAAGTGATGTTGACTCGAGGTGCGCTACATTAAGACGCGGTCGGATGTTGTTACAGTCCAGTGCGCCTACTTCAGTTAGCTCAGTGAGGGGATGTACGCGACAGAGATCATTTTCACTTTTAGGTTTGGACGTCGCATTTCGTGAACTTTAATTTTAATTTACGAAAAACGTTGGCGATCGCCGACGTGTAACAATTCGATGAGAATGATTCACGCTGCAGTGATTGTTTACTAGTTGCCAGTTTGTACGAGGGCTTCTATTGCGTCTAGTTTGGCCGCTAAACTATGGTCCTGGATAGCGATAGAAAAAGCTAACGGGAATGTTGTAAAGTTCAAAACATCAACTTGTGCCTCCAAAGTATTTTTGAAACCTTTGAACTATTTTTTAAATTTGTTTCGGAAATTTTTGATAAATGTAATTTCGAATTAAGTTAGTGTGTTTTATAATTTCTGTATTTTATTATTAAATATTATATCTAAGTTTATGTATTTATAACATATTCTTACTGTTTTCATTACATATTTATGTACGTATTTTAATGTTTCCTACTACATATTTTTCCGGTCTCTGCTGACATTAATCCTCACCTGTTGCCCCTCACGTGCTTTGGAAGTGGCGTGCGTCGAAACAGTGTTTACGATGGAAGGTGCGGAAGCGGCTTGTGTGTGAGTGTGGGCGCGAGGCGGTGCGTGTGTGTTTGTAAGGATGCGTGTAAATTATCAGAAGGGAGCTGGAAACCGCAAAGGCGTCCTATTTGCATAACTCAGAGGCATTGAAGGAGCAGCAGCAGGAGAAGGTGGCGCGCCCACGAACCCACGATTGCGATCTAGCTCTCTCCCTGCCCTCCCGCGCTCTCTCGCGTGTCCCCTGCATGCTCTCTGGTGCTGCGTGACTTCGGAGACCATCTCCCTCACTCGGGCGACGCTTTGTTGGTCATACGCCTCGCCTTTCCGCCGCTGCAACCGGGGTGTAAAGGCCCATTCACAATGCAAACATAAATATAAGCATGGCGTTAACACAAAAGTTAGGACTTTGTCCATAAGCGGACTCATCCACAATGCATTCGCATAAGCATAACATGTAAAACGTTAACTTAATAGCTTAAAGCTTCTGAGCTTATGCTTGTGTCAGAAATAAGAGCGGAACCAATCACAGTACGTTCACTCAAAATCGAGTATCGAAATAAGAGTAACAAAATAAGTCGATAGACGAACTAACGCAATCACTAGACATTTTGTGAATCTTCGAACGTTTAAGCACAATCGATCTTCAGCGCATGCGCAGTTCAATTTTCGCATCACTTTTGTGCATCTGTACATGCGCAGAATATCGATAATGTAGTCCGCTATGGCGTGCACAAACTCTCACATGGCAAGAGCCCCTCTGGTCATGGACACAGTCAATATCTCGAAATCGATTCTCACATCTAATCAATTGTAAACTAGAATGACTCACAGCCAATAGGAACTCTTATTTTGCTTACGTGTATGTTCGACATTGTGAATACTTCAGTCTATCACTTATGTTAATGTTTACGTCAATGTGATATGCTTATGTTTATGTTTCCATTGTGAATGGGGCTTAAATCCCGATAGGTTCATGTCGAATTGGTGGTGATCAAAGAGTTCGTTATTTGTTTTCTCGGGTTCCTCTCATTTCCCTCTGCTTCACATTACACCATTTCTTCATCATCCATATCATATTTTCAAGTTCACGTGCCTATGAAACTCTGTGTTCCATGTGTGACCACAAGGGTTTGGTATCGGTTTCCTAATTTGGTATCGTTCTGATTATTCCATATTTGTTGTATTACGGTGACAGTGCTCTCTTTCCAACTTTGTATGCCAGATTTCAAGTATCGCTTTCTCCATGAAGAATTTATTCTCGATCAAGCTAGGTTTCGTCAGGGATATCCAGTTTCCCTTACATGGTGTTTAAGCAATTGTTTATCTTCATTTATATCATCACCATCGACACCTCTGATATCTTTCTCCAACTCTGGAACGAGTTCTGGGGAAGGGAATTACACTACCCTAATAGCCTTTCAGTGAGGTTGACTACCGCCGCTGGCTAGAGCTGCCTCAAAGGATAATATTCTTTATTCCATATTGCTCACAGCTTGATAATCTTTTGCTGGCGAAGAGATACTTAATAATAATAATAATAATAATAATAATAATAATAATAATAATAATAATAATAATAATAATAATAATAAAATTAATGGTCATCATCGTTGAGTCGAGATCATGTGATAATTCGAATTTAAAAAGGATGAACTGTCAATAGTAATAACATTAAACAACTTTTAAAATGTAAAAAACCTTTTGTGAAAAGAACAAGTTTCAGGTAAATTCATCAATCTGTGTTATTAATGAAGTGTATAAACACGAAAACATTAAAAATATAATCATAAGTTTTAAAGGATCAAATTAATTTACACAGTTAGTGTTAACTACTTACTTCAGACAACATGGTGAAAGCATGTAGAAACAGCAAAAACTACAAATATTGAAGGATATCAAGATGGCTGAATATTAATATTTGAAATTTTGAGACTACCATTAACTTCAGCCTACAAAGAAGTACCACTTTTCCCGATCATGATTTCGTGGGGGTTCGTTCAAGATGGATAACAGTACCAATTTGGAAAATAAAAATTGAAAAACGTACGTTGAAATTGGGATTCAATTTTAATAAACGAATAGTCTCCGAAAACACAAGTTCCAAACTCGAAGCTTTTTATTAAATTGAGTATTTTTTTCCCAAGAAGAAAATAACTTTAAAATAGGAGTCGCAAACACAGGTTGTTCGCACAGGGTGGATGTACTCCGTATTCTAGTCATAGTCTTGAAGGACGACAAGAGCATTCAACGTGTAAATGCTACCTGTAAATACCTCGACAACACCAAACATTATCGAGCAATTCACTCACAACACATATGCTCATAAAAGCAGAGAAATTGCTGAGAACTATCATCGTAAACGTGCTTCGCATGCTTTGCTTCGCATGCTTCACTATGCCTCACAAAAGGTACTCAAGTAAGATTCTTGAAAATACCAGCTGGTGTATGAATTTTTAAAATCTTTCTTTATAATATACTGTAGGTAATAATATGTACCCTGAATATTAAATCCAGAATACCAGGGAAAAGTTCTATGTTGCAAATAAACCAACTCTAACAGAATGAAGATTCTCGATTTATGAAAAAATAGCTCTTCAGAATTAAATAAACACTACAGCATTTAGAGCCTCTGCCATTATTCATGGATCTCAAATCTTTAATTTTCTGCCGCTTTAGAATATGAGGGTTTTTTTGTAAGTACGCGTCACGCTAATATAATTTTTTCAGAACTATCGTAGATATTCTGGATGTTGAGAACATTTTTCGTATTAATGTACTGTGTATAATGTTCGTATAATGTTTTGTGGTGTGCTTCTGCAGTAAATCGCTGGTATAGTGTCTTAAAGTTTCGAAATCACGAATATTTCTTACAAGATCTTCTATTAAGCCAACGTCCGGATGTTCAAGTCATAAAATAAATTAGTACAAGAACTATTTGTTCAAATAATTTCCTGAGCTACAACGTCTCCTATAAGATTTCTTCAGTCACGAACGATAATATTAAAAAACGATTATCCTGTATCGTTCGGAACCTTACTTTGATGGGGCGATTAGCCAATTATGATGCAATGTGAATTAGGATAAGCTTGTCCAGAGCTATAATATAAAGACGAATTGGTAGGTAAATCTCCGACTTCATTCACATTACACGAAAACCTAAAATTTAGTAAACATCGTAGCAGCTCAGTACGAGTAGTTCTCCTAAACATAAAACATAAAAATACAGGAAGTTTAATAGCACAACGTGTCCAGAGGCGACGATAACTTCGAAGTAGAAGCGAAATCTGGGTACATAATTCAGAAGAAGCGGTTTTGTGGAGTATCGTCTCTACAATTTGAATCATTATGCATGCAAAGACCCTTACGAGCGCCGATAACCCAGCGTGGGTGAAGCACCTGTTTTTATGTTGCTCTCTCAAACAAAAAAGTCAAACATCTCATTACTTCTGGAATGAAGCTAACTACCAACAGCTTCTGGAGTGTAACGATAATTTTATTACAGATTTCAGATCGTTCATTGTAATTTTAGAAGCAATTCAATCAGCTGTGAATTTTAGAAGAAAATCATATTGTATACAAAGGAAAATATAAAGCTGAAATATGAAAGAAAGAATCAACATGTCATTTTATGATTTTCGAATCAACAGAATTTCACAATTTTCTACCTGGAAGTGAAGAGACATTACATAATAAAAATAAAAATATTATTTAAAAAAGTATCTCTGTAAAAATCACTGATTAGATAAAGTATATCGCTCACACACCACAAACAAGTAAAGTTATTAGAGCATTCTCATAACTGTACATATTACAATTTAAATCAACAAAAGAGTATAACATGACAGATACGGTGTGTGTGAAATACAATAAATAATTAAGAAAGGAAATTAAAGAAATAGGAATTAATATTGAATCAATTATGGAATAATTAAACAACAGAACATCTATAATTTATCATGAACATGATAATCGTACTAACGAGAAAGTAAAGAAACGATACAACTTATTTAAAAATTTCTGTTGAGAAAGAAATGTCTCTAAAAATCTTTATTTTCGAAAAACCAACTTCCTAACGAAATCTGTCCTCTATGCCCAGTTCTGAAATCTGAAAAATGTGTGAGAAGATATCCGGAATCGGCTCTTCGTGTCCGACGTGAGGTTGAACTAGTTTTGTATTCGGATCAGGGAAACCTCTTGGTGGGGAATGGGGTCCGCCCACGGGAGACAAGCTGCCACGCGCCGGCAGCCGCCGCCGCCGCCTCCACCGCCTCCGCCGCCGCCGGCGCATTCCGCCGCCCACGACCCGCAGCATCGCCGCCACCGCCACCGCCGCCGCTGCCGGAAACACCTGGTGCTGATGGCGAGGGAGGGGCGCACGCACTTATGGCATTGATTCTGCACTCGTTATATCTAGCGCAAGTTCGTTGTCAATAGGGAAAGGATTTCAATGTAATTACATGTTTTTACAGGAACTACATACCTGGAAGTGACTCAATAATAACTACTCAATAATATTTTGTAGACTTTAGTCGAATTCAGTCGCTGTCTGGAGGAGAATTCTGGCGGTCGGCTGCTCTGGTCGGTAGTTTTCCGTGATTTCTCCGATCAACACCAGGTGAATGCCGGAACAGTACCCTAACAAATGGGCCACGAACCGCGCGCGATCTTTCCTTCCTCTTCCTTGTCATATTCTCTCCCCTTTCACACACATACTTACACTAACATGTACTACACCACCACATGTTCCGGGAGACCGGTCGGGAGCTTAGAGCTTGTCCCGGCTGGGGCGGTGCCCGGCTGGTGGGAGAGTCCTGGTTACGGGGAAACCCCACTAGCCGCAGGTAGGTCGGTGCCGGATATCGCCATCCAGTGGGAGAAGATCACCGCCATCTCCTGAGAAAAGCATGCACTACACTTACGGGACTAATGACCAAATCTGTTTACGCGCCCGGAAACACGAAAAAATCAAAATGTAGAGTTAACAAGACATTCTGAATGAATTAGAACTATTTTTATTTTACATATTTTTACATATCGGAGCAGTATACCGGTGCAGGACTTTTACATACTTTAACATTTTTACATTTTTACATTTTACATTTTTACATACAGTACATATTTTTACATTTTTACATATCGGAGCAGGATACCGGAGCAGTACTCAAACAAAAAGGCTACGGACCGCGCACGATTTTTCCTTCCTCTTCCTTGTCCTACCCTCATCCCTTACCCCCCCCCACACACACACACACACTTACACATACGTGGATTTCACTACCACTCATGCCGGGAGCTTAGGGCTTGTCCCGTCTGGTGTCCCGACGGTGGTGAATTTTTGTAATTATAAAGCTAAGTCAAAATCGGCCGCTGGAGAAGAATTCTAGTGTTCGACTGATCTGATACTTAGTTTTCTATGGTTTCTCCGATAAATTCCAGGCGAATCTCGGAGGAGTACTCGTTAGAGTAACGTTAAAATGGATTGTGGACGGTATGCGATCTTTTCCTTCCTTCCTACCCTCTCCCCTTACACCCACCTACACTTAAATGAACTACTCTACCACCCTTATCGGGAGCTTAGAACTTGCCCTGGCTGGAACAGTGTCCCATCTGGAGGGGGAAAATTTCTGAGTCGACGATCTCACTTTCCAGAGTGAGAAGAACACCGCCACCTCCCGGGATAAAAGCCAGTCACTAGACTAACAGGACTTACGACCACAGAATATAACGGGCCTGGTGGTCAATCAAATGATATGTCGCACCCCCACAAGAAAGTGTCACATCCGAAAAACAGTGAGGAAGTAAATTTTTCAGCAGTAGTTAAAAAAAGCTTTCATCTATTTATTATATTCCTACAGCCTCTATTGCATGATTTATGATTTTTTTCTCTGATCTTTACATTCTGGAGCCAATGGCAAAGGAAGCTTATTTGTGGCTTTGGTTCTGTGCTCGTGATTTCGACCGCAAGTTTGGGATAATTAACGAATATTTCATTATTTACGTTTTCTACCTGTGTTATTTAAGTACTACCTACGTTTTGTTTTTCATTAGAGAATCACTAGAGAACTACACTACAACTACACTTACTACAATTACAACATTTTTCAATTTAATTGAGACATATAAATACTCCCTGACGTTTCCTTGCGCATGACACTTTACCACTTATGGCAGTTACTTACAATGGCGGCTACTTGCTTACTAATATCATTTATTACAATCACAGGCAAATGTGTAACTGGTAGATGCGTTGTCCTTCTTTTGAAACAAATGTAAGAAAAAATATAGCGATTTTCTAAACTCAAATTATGCTGCAACCACATATCGCTCATATATGAGATATGACAGGTTTACATTGAATATATGATGTATCGTTTACTTCTATAAATGTGTGTATAAATTCAACTTTCATTTTTTTACGTTTCTCTCGAAGATTAATATTATTAAATTATCTTCATCATTAGTTTTCTCGTCGCTGGCAACGAATACACCTAGTTAAAATTACGAGGTTGGATGACCTTTTTAGCGTACTATCAGTGCTCATAATTCTTGTCACACGTTCGTCATATTCGGCAAAATGTCTGAAACATTGAATAATAAATATGTTCAGATTTGTTTTCTTCTACATAATTCCGACTTAATGTGTTTATTTTTATTGTCCTGTCCTTCGCTAACTTCCTTTTATTACGCTCCTCTTTGTACTCGGTATTGCTAAATTGTGTCGACCTTTTTCTCGACTAGTTTATTTTTATTATGTTATAAATAAATTTTGTTAAATATATTGTTTCCAAAACTTTAATTTCCATTGCTTTTTAACTTTTACATAAATATTCTAATCAGATTTTCTATTCAGTTTCTGTGAAACGATACAAATTCAGGAATTTGCTTTCTGCTGTTTTTTCCATATTTGTTTTATCCTTTGATCTTACGCAAACATTAATGTTTATACATAATAACATTTGAGAGAGTATTTCTTATAGATTATTGATTTAGTTTTCAGTTTTCATTATTTTATGCATTCTCATTCCAAGTTCCGAACGATTTCTGTAATGGCAGATCCACACATTCGATATTCGGAACGACTGCAAGCCCTGCGCGACGAATCCCGAGCAATGTAGATAGGTTGCTTGCAGTGGCGAGTTCTGAATATTATTTTAAGTATACCGCACATTATGGAAGCTACCTCAAACGTTGTCTTTTGTTTTGAACTTTTCTGAAATCCCAATACTATGAAATTCCGACCTTAATAATTTTTGTGTAAGACAATTACACAAACCACTAACTTCTGAATCATTAACACTCCCCATTTTCACAACAACTTGAGAGAAGCATAACTTACCAACGGGTCCGTTCACCGCAATATTTTGCGGTGCCTACCGACCGCCCAAACGTGCATCCTCCCCTCTTCCCGCCCTTGAAACATGAGGAGCCATAGGCATAGAGTAAAGAATTACGTCTTTAGTCAATGCCATAGGTTATCGCAGCTGGCATGCGGTACCTTCGCCTGCGCCATCTAATTCTCTGGACAACATTAAGAACTGTTTGAAACTTCTCTTCTCACGCTAACCAACACCCCCTGAATATATCCCGGGGTGTTGCTCTAACGCAGTTCACAGCGCTTGCGGATGCAGAAGACTGAGTGGCTTACGGTAGCGAAACAAGTTATTTTTTCGCATCTGTCTTAAAGTTATCAAAATCTCAATAACTTTTTAGAGAATTATCAAACGTATGAAATATTTCTTATACGCTTCGAATTACTCGGTATACCAGTGGTATACGCGGTATATCGGAAAATTCACCACTGGTTGTTTGGGATTAGCCGAGCGACGAATATTCGGTGCTACTCCCCCCGCCCACAGCGTGTCGATCTCTTGGGCATATCAAAGGAACCGAACATTCGTCGAGAACATCAGCTGTTCGGGGTTGGACATTCGCTTCTGAACGATTGCCGAATGTGTAGAGCTGCCTTACGAACATTATCCCGGACAACGCCGAGAATAACGAAACTAGAAACTCATTTCTATTTTTGTAACAAATAGTATTCATTTGTTTAATTAGCCCCTCAGGCGGCTCATGTACAACATGCAAGCTTTCTGTGGAACAGCCATGGGTTCGGTTCCCGGTCGGTACGCTTGGTACGGGGGTACGGTAAGGTCTCTATATCACTCCTTCCCACCAGAAGCGGCTAACAATAAAAAAAGTTTAATTATAAATGTTTAATTATATTATTATGAAGAAAAAGATATGTAATAATTCAACTGAAATAACATTAATCATAAAAATATATTTCTTAAGTTATGTAGTATTCAGTATGTCCGTTATGAACTTTATT
>BLKR01012055.1:0-24198 GCA_011170035.1 Teleogryllus occipitalis | reverse complement strand
TTCTTCAGAAATTCTCGTTCTGAGTGGACGGCTTATAGATCTTGAGTATATTTGCTGAACCTTGGATTTTTTAAATATTTGCAGAATGTTCTTGTAACGTTTGAGATCTCATATCTGCTTCTGTATCACGCTTTAATATTGGTTTCTTCTCCCTATTATATTTTTCGTTCCATTATTTTCTTTCGAAGAGCCGGTTACTTGGTCACAGTACTACAACCGTGCATGCAGGAATGGATATAAATAAAAATAATTCTCACAAATTTCATTTCTGATCGCTCCTGATTACATACCTCGCATCGTTGGGTTTCTCTGTGAGAAAGATCTGAGGAGATTACTTTTTGCTTCTATATCCGTAAAGCTACCTGCTGTCCTACAGATCAAATAAGAAACAAACAATTGCAAATAAACTGATATTTTTCAACAAACACAGGAAATTAAAATACGTCTGTTTATCTTTGCTACAGTACTTCAGTATATGCGCGTATATAAGCGATCACAATCACCTCACCTTTCCACAATTAGGCTTCGATCCGAGCTAAAACGCGCCAGAGCATCCGCTATTGCCAACGCTGTCTCTGGCTGAGAGGCCTTGGTCTAGCTGCCGCTCGAGCCCCGACGGTGGTGGATGTTCGACACTATTACATAACTAGATCGAATTCAACCGCTGTGCGGAAGAACATTCAAGAGGCTGGCTGCTCTCATCTATAGTTTTCTGTGGTTTCTCTAATCAATACTAGGTGAATGCCGGAGCAGTACCCTAACAAACTTATCGCGCGCTATCTTTCCTTTCTCATATTTGCCCCCTCCACTTCCCTTACACACTCTCACTTACACTACCACACACGTCGAGAGACCAGTCAGAGCTTAGAGTTTGGCATGGCTAGGGCGGTGTCTTGCTGGCGGAGACATTGAAGGAGGAAACCCACGTCGACGTCGACGTCAGCGCCCGAGCTCACATTCTAGTGGGGGAGAAACTCATCACTACCCGGCTGTAACCTGCACAACACTATTGACCATTGCAGTTGTAGAGGGACAATTGACCCTTGCAGTTGTAGAGGGACAATTGTCCCTTGCAGTTGTAGAGAGACAATTGACCCTTGCAGTTGTAGAGGAACAATTGACCCTTGTAGTTGTAGAGGGACAATTGATCCTTGCAGTTGTTGAGGGACTATTGACAATTGCAGTGGTTGAGGGACTATTGACAATTGCAGTTACAGAGGATCTACTTACCATTGCAGTTAACGCGCCTGAAAACATGCAATAATCAATCAAACGACTTTCTTTATCTTTATAAATTCACTGTTGGATTTACTTTTCTTTCAAACGTGTTGCTCGTTGTACTGTGGGTCATTGGCTTTCGGGTTCGCAGGCGTTCTCCGCCGCCTGTGCTACATTCGCGGAATCCCAAGGTGAATGTCAGAGCGATTTCATAGAAACGACGATTGCTCACACGCGATCTCTCCTGCCACGCTTTCGCAAAATAAAGACGCGCTCCAATTTTGTTACCGTTTCATCAAACTAAGAGGACTTAATTCAACTAGCTGAGCCCTTCTCACACAGTTAGACATATTTCTGAAATATAGTTGCAAATATATTTCATTGTATGATAATTTTAAAATATTTAATCAAAACTTTAAATGCACAGAAATAACTACAAAAACATCCAAAAATCCATCTAATAATATATGTAGCCAGAAAAACTTTTGAAAGCTCCATGCTCGGTATAAAAATGCATACATCCAGGAAAAATCACAAAATAGTTTTGCTGTTCCGGTATATGTGCACAAATATATACATAACATTGTTTCATATTTTATAAAAATATATCGTTTCAAGCACAACATAAATACCACAGTCGGCCTGGTGACCGAGATCGCTAAGGCAGTAGTGTCGTAGACCGAAGGGTTGCGGGTCCTTAGATGTTGATGCGACCTTAAATAACCAATTAAAAAAATACCACACTCGCAAAGTATTTGAAGGTTTAAAAAACTAAATTGTTTGTGTAGAGGGGACGAGTGAACAGAGACAGAGTTCAAGGAGGGATCAGGGAGCGGGGGAGACGGAGCTGGGGTTCGGGTAGTGGAGGGGAGAGGCTTTGCACTGCGCCCTGCGTCGCCGTCAGTCTGCCTTCGCTGTCGGTCCGCAGAGGCAACATGGACAACCCGGTGGACACGCGCCTGGAGTACGTGGGCAAGTACGTGACGAAGGCGCTGCGCCTCAAGCCCGACAAGTGGGGGCGGCTGCTGGCTGTGGACGAGCAGCGGGACCAGGTGCTCGAGTTCCTCAACCGCCCGGACCTCACGGTAAGCACAGTCTCTCTTCATCACTCGGGCACACGCGTTCTGCTCACGTGAATGGCCTCTATAAAGAAGTCTTTGTTTTTTACTTTCTCGCTACCGCTACCGTGGTACAGAGGCAGTTATGTAATGCTCCGGGGAAAAAACGGCGAATTTTCGGCAGAGAAACTTATTACAGGGCCCTGGTTAAGAGAAAGTGTAAATCCAGTTGTTAAATTTAGAAAAAAATATCCTGTAACCGGTAGTGTATACAGAATTCGTGTTTTGTGGGTCCTTGATACCGAAAAAGTCGATTGACGGGAAAATGTCTGTCCATCTGTGAATAACGCTAGTGACTAAACCGTGCAGCCGATTTTATCCAAAATTGATGTTCCTTAAGCGACCATGCTGATGACGCGGCCTCTTGAATTTGAAGTCGATATTTTAATTTTGGGTAGGTACTTTACATGAAGCCTCTAGGACATTTTCAAAATTTTCAAATACTGACTTCATCGTTTTTTATTAAAGTTTATTTTGTCCAGGTCTCATTTTCGTTGAAAACTCTGATTTTTCGAAAATTGCAAAATATTTTCGGCGTCTTTTACACGTCTTTTCTTCGGCGACAGTTACAATTATGAAGATAGAGATTTTCCCTTAATGTCATCTGTTCCTGAAGATAAATTTTGAAATAAGGTCACGTACAATTTTTCGAAAATTTTATGATCTTTTGCACAGTTTTGCATGAAAGTACGCATGAGAAGGTACTTGCTGTTTTAGCATCACTAGTTTAAAATATATATGTAATACATACCACATATCGATATCTTAGTGTACAAACATTGTACACCTACTAATAGTAATTTTTGACTTAATATCACTTTTTGAGATCTCACGTTCCTATCTAGTTAGTGTACTAAGACTGTGTCCATGTATGAGAGATCAGGTTTTTTTTTTTTCAGAGAGAAAACATTGTCGTACCATAAGTAATTGCACATTTACAAACTTTCAAGCTTGGTTTCCTCGAAACTAGGAATTTTAGACATACAATATGTGTACACTAAGCCATCGAGAATATATTTTATGAATAGATATTATATCATAATAGGAAAAGTTTTGTTCAGTAATTCAAAAGAAGTTTACTTCCATCGTGTTCATCTACTTAACAACCATTGAGTTGTTAAGTATACTTTAATAATATCAATCGTTATTCAAATGCTTTCGTACCCAGGTATAGTAATGGAAAACTGGTATGACATATTTGTGCCATAGAATACCTACGTAAAGAATATACAAGTCAGAAGAATACAATGTAAAATGAAGCGCTTTTTTTCAAAATAAAAATAAATTGTTGCTTTTTAAATGAAATAAATTAGAATGTCCCCTTTATCTCAAAGTTTTTTGGAATTTTGTCTGTCTCTAGAGTAAATATTTAACGCTGTTTCTTGAAGTTTTAATTCTTCTAATTATCAGTCATTGCGAAAGCCAAGTTTTCGTTGACGAATCTAAATAAATCCATCTGTGGTGTCTTAGGATTCAAAAAGGAATTCGTAAGTAATATGTATGTTTGGCAGTTGAGAACGGTACTTGAATCGATTCAATCAACAATGGCTTGTACTCTGCATATAATAAATTGGATTCAATTAGCTCTTTGGGCTTTCTTGAACGGCCTTCTCTTTTATGAATGTGTAATCAGATGAACTCATTCTTATGTCATTTGTTTCTACTTGTAAGATTCATAAACGGGCCCATTCACGTGTGAGCCACCTCACAGTTTTGCTCGTAACGACTTGATCGTATCGTGATCTCACCTCGGAAACCGTCTGAATGTATTTACCCCTTCGTTGCTTGCCTTTGTCCGGGAAAGGTCGGGAAGATACCTATCCTGTAGAAGTTAAACAGAACTGTATCCGGGTCGTGGACTGTCGTTCATCAATGTCGTTTCATCCATCTCAGCAGTCATCTTAGGGTGATGTCTAAACACCAGAATAATACTTAATATGAAACGGTAAAATATGTTTACAAATATGTAATGGTAACGTTAAGAAAATGTAATGAATATGTAAAAAAGAATATAATATGTATTATATAAATATATGCTATTGTTGCATTTACAAAGTAAATGTAAATACACAATTTGAAATTACCTTAATAAAATATTATAAAACCAATTTTAAACATAAATATTCTTGGCCTACTGACTTATTTTTAAGCACATTTTAAGTATTTCAGAACAATGATAGCTATCGTACAAACGTGGGAAGTCAATGCTTAATGACCTGGAAAACAAGCCCTGTAGCATTGCATACGTAGTGCTACATGTCTGCGACAACCAATATTTGTTGGAAACTGGAATTATAAAAATCGAGATACACGACGTCACTGATACTTTCCGCACCTAAAGGTGACATTCTTAGCACTCACGCGCATTTGTCGCAGCATACGAGCAGAGCAGACTGAGGTTAACCCAGACAGACCGCGTGCAGTTGACCGCGTTTTCACGTGGGGCATTTCGAGTCGACAGCACGCAATTCTGAATTTGTGCAAGAAAAAGTATGTCAATTTAAAAACACGTTTTTTAAGATTCATTAAATACGTTTTGTGAAATAAGTCACATGAAAATAGGTAGAATAATAAGAATTTATGCTAAAAATGTATAGATAGTTAGATAATTTATTTAATTTTCTTTAGGAATTAAGCCCGGTGGCAAATTCTTTACACTTACCATACATCTAATATTATGCGCCAATGATTCCCATGACGATACTTCATTGGAAATATTTCCTAACGAATTTCCCCTTTTAACCAATTTTACTGCTACTTTCTGAACTCTTTCGATGGAGTTTATTTGGCCCTTTCTACATGGATTCCAACACGCTGCTCCGTACTCTAACACCGGGCGCACAATGGTTGTATATGCTAGTTCTCTTGATTTTGCTGCCCTTCTTTAACACTCGCATTACAAAGTGTAAAGATTTCCATGACTTCCCAACAGTCGAGTTGACGTGCTCCCCCATTAATCCCATTAATTATTATCCCCTGATATTTACAACTATTTACCTGTGGAATTATCTTACCCGCAAGCAAATACTTAGCTGTTCCTTTATTTCTACTGCGCGTAAAACTAACGATTTTGCATTTATCCGGATTTATCTTCATTCTATTGATTTCAGTCCATGCTTCTAAGCATCGCAAGTCTCGCTGTAATTTATCCTGATCCGATATGTTCTCGATATTTCTGTAAATAAGGCAGTCGTCCGCAAAAAGTTTAATTTTTGAGCCTATTCCCTGTGCCATGTCATTTACGTACACTAATTATAGTAAATGTCCAAGTACACTCTCCTGCGGAACCCCAGATGTTATACTCTTTCCTATAGGCTGTTTCCTACCCTCACTCGTTGGTGGCGTTTATTTAGAAAATCCTTAATCCATAGTATCACTCTCGAGTCTAGCCCTATTCTGTCTAGTTTTTTCAAGTAGTCTTTCATGGGGGACAAGATCAAAAACCTTCGTAAAGTCTATTACCGCCGCATCGATTTTATCATCCTCATCTAGTGCAACCGCGATATCTTGGCAAAAGGCTATTGTTTGACTTTCACACGAGTAACCCTTTCTTCAGAAAGACAGCATGGCTTCAGCCATGCTGTCCCCCAAATAGTAAATTTTCTTTACTCCAAACGTTTCTAATGTACTCAGCGATTAGATTCTCCATCTGCTTACAGACAACTGATGTTAGGCCGATAATTTGTAACTTCTGATCGAGACCAACCCTTATTAATCGGAACTACAAATGCTTTTTTTCCAATCCTGAGGAAGACTTGAATTATTTAAGGTAAAATCAAAACGTCGTAACAGATACGTATTTAATTTAGATATAAGCAAAATATGTAATATAGTACAAAATATATACACGAAAATTTCGATATAGAGTTAGGATTGTCATGACTCGTCAAGATCACAATTTTGAGATCTGAACATACAAAGACAAAAAATACGTAATTACATAAGAATCCATAATTACATAAGAATCCATAATATATGTCGGTGATGGATTTAGATAAGATGAGGCCAATATAAGCCAGACAAAATTATTTTCTAATATTAAATTTTTATAATGATTATCCAGCTATTGATTATACAATGTTTCGACCCGTGCATGGAATCTTTAGGTACATCTTTAGGTACAGTGATAGCTGGTGGCATCCATCTCATAATGTTATGAATACATCATCAATCAGCTCATATTATGATTTATCCATGCAAACTATGTGTGTCCATGTTGAGGTAATCTCTTTGTTCACTACATATTAGTTTTCCTTCTATTTTAGACTTTAATTCACTCTTTTTAGAGTGATCATTCTGTGCCCTGAAGATGACTCAATACACGTGTAGAAACGTACGAACAAGAGTTTTATAACCATTAAGAGAATATAATATAAAAAAAATAATTTCATGTTTGTCTTACCTAAATCCGGACCCTAGTTATGTTTACTGATGATGCTGGTTTGCAGGTGATGCTGGTGCTGCAGAACACGGCAGCGACCCTCACGATCGTGACGGGCTTCCCTGCCAGCATCAAGTCGAAGGCGGTGTACTTCATCAAGAAGAACGCGCAGCCGGTCACCAAGGAGAACATGGAGGACTTGCTCATCCCCGGGGACATTGCGCCGAAGGCCATCGAACACCTCGCCTGCCTCGTGGAGGAGGTGCTGCCAAAAGACATGCGTGCCCGCGTGGGAGGGGCAAACACCACGGGGGGGGAGAGGGTCTTCCTACGTAGATAATGGGGTGTTGGTCAGGAAAATGAAAAGTATTTTACTTTTCTCCACCTCGTCATAGTTGTAATTTTTAACAATTACATGGGAATGATACCGTTTTGCAATTTTCAACTACCGTAGCTACTTAATATTATCTACTTAGAAAGATTGTGAACACATGGTCGTGATTTGCAGGTATGTGTTAGGATTAATTCTAACAACGCGTGTGACTAGGAATGGCGACTGACTCGTGTGCATAGTATCCTACTTCAGTCAATGAGCTTCAGACACCAGTTTGCGTTACAGGATACAATATTAACAGGAATTTTAAATGTGGTCAGATTCCAAAATTATTACATCGTTACAAAACATTGAAACATATGTGAAGCATTTCTTTTAAATATTGCATCTTGTACACCTTCATCGCGTTATTTTTGGTTAGTTACCGTTGAGAATTGTCATTTTGTACCACTTTCAAAATGTTTCTCAACACTACTCGGTCTCGATGCAACATGGCGACCAGCGCTTGGACTGGCTTTTGAAACGAAGTGCCCGTTCTGTGGTCACGTGGTTCGTGACGCAAACTGGTGGTTGATGCGCCGGAGGAACTCACCCATGTATTCCCACCATGATTAGTCCCACTGTACAAATAACACATGCACATTTACCCCTTACTGTTAGGCAATTCAACACACACTTGAACGGCACGTTAATGAATTCTCGTTTTCAGCGTCAGAACGTGATCTGGCAAACATCAGTGCGTGAAGAGTTGTCTTGCAATCAGGAGCAAATGTCACGCGCATACCTTCGTTTTACAAAATTTCCTACAGCATGCTCATTGATAAAAAGTGAACATCTTCTATCCATCGCCATCCCCTTGAAGTTTGTCACATTTACTCGGAGAGAGCTTAGGCTTTCGCGGTCTGAGTCAGTAACTACTTGACTGTCCGGGAGACGCCGCGTCCTAGACGCAGTTGCCAACATTTCAGCCGTCATTCTGCAATCTTCCTTCTTGTATTTCACCCTGAGGAAGGCCGCATAATTGTATTCGCCATGAGGAAGGTCGCAGAAAGTAGCTATTTATTCAGATACATTGTGTTTAAATTAAAATTTCAGCTTACATGCTTCAGATTACCCTAAGGTCTTAAATATTACACAAACAATTTCAATGACGTTCTATATACAACTCGTTCAAAGAAGCCCATTTGAAATAGACTATACAACTGTGAGTATAAATAAAAATAAAATTCTACAATGGGGTGAGATTCTTGTTTTGACGTTCACACAGGTGTTCGTGCCCATCCTGTCCAACCCCGACAACCACACGACGTGGCCGGCGGCGGTGGCGCAGGACATCCACATGCACGTGCACGGGCTGAAGAGCACGGTGTACCAGGTGAAGGGGCAGGTGACGGGGCAGACGGTGCTGGCCATGCCCGTGGGCGTGGAGCGCGTCGACCAGGCCGAGCGCGACCTCATCCGCAGGTGAGCCCCAGCCCTTCACCCTCCCTGCCCCTTTCAGAGAAGGGATGGGAAGAACCTATCAGTTACAACCGAAAACAGATTTATCTTTCTCGTTTAGTTTTTTTGTTATTTTTAAATTATCGTTTTTATTCAATAATTGAAAACATTTCATTTGAAAAAGAATTAGCGTGAGTGGATGGTGTTGTGAGTGATGGTGCGTGAGTGGACGTGTTAAATTTTTAAATTTTGATAACTTTATAAAACTGTATGAAGCATCAAATTCCACATTTTCAACCCCTTTGTTTTATTAATTTTGTTTGTTTACTGATAGTCATATACCTACATGTAATAATCTGAAGATCTTGAATACAATGTGTAAAATTGTTTCTTGAAGTGTATTTGGAGTGTACCAAGCAACCGCTCGCTGAATCCTGAATAGTGTGAATTGGTTGCTTCGTATAAATGTTAATTCGGCGGCCTTGAATTATACCTACTTCTCGTAAATAGCCAGCCATACTGAAGGACATTAGCTTGGGAACTTTTCAGTTTAATTACAGTTAGTTACAGTTTAATATGAGTTCTGTAGGAGTTAACGACGAATCAAATTCCCCATGTGTCGTCACATACACACCGTAGTGCACGTAATTAAGTTGATGTCATATTTTACATTAGTTTCTGTTTTTTCAACATACTAGTACGTACAAAACAGGGGAGATATAAAATACAATAGAAATCAAGTTGAAGCATTTACATGAACGTCTTCAAAGTAGGTACTACCGAATGCCCACCATAACGAAATATCTATGGTTTTATGTTCTCCGATAAGCCTTATATTTCCTGAGCGTCAAACTTTAACGGTTCCCCTTACCAGAACCGTACCCGTCTTTTGGACATATTAAGGAAATCGAACATTCGCCATGTTCTTGGGGTACATGGGATTGGTCGAGCGGTCACTTTTTATTCGCAAAGTGTGGTGACGCCATTATACTAGTATATAAATAGTTATTTATCTTACCAGTGGCTTAAAAAGAGACCGTTACCCGCAAGGCAGTAAATGATTCACTTGCATGGTAACGTGGTTGTACAATTACTAACGAAGACATAAATCTTTTAGCCAGAAATATATAACGTTATATGTTATTGCCTTTTGGACATATTTAATCTAAAAGCCTTACGATTATAATCGTAATAATAAATTATAATCGTAATAAAGTCAATAATCATTATTATTGACTTTAGTGTCGCGTTTATTTTCCATTCCTTTATTATATTGTAATATGATAAAGAGTCATATTATCTTACATGAAGTTGTCTGGTATTGAATATGATAGTGATTCCTATAACTTACTCGGAGTACAACAGGAGACAGTGTCAAAGGCAAACGGTTAATATAAAATAAATTTTGATGCTTCAGTAACAATATAAATAATAATTTTATAACACATAAAAAGGCTGAATCTGGCATTTTAATAACAGAATACTTTCAGCGGTTGTAACCGCTCACAGGTCATATTATCATGTTCCGCAATAAAATCAAAGAACGTCTACGGGTTTTCGGTAAGCAGAAGTTAATGGATATTTTTAAGAGCATCAATAATCTTTTATCATTTATACTCATGAAATTCTCCTTAGTAGCATTCATCACGCCTATGGTGTAACAAGTAATTCCCATTTTAGCCGAAAGTCCATTTTATGGAAAAAGTAAATGTTTATTTACTCATATATACGTATATATATATATATATATATATATAATTTAAATTAATATATATTATATTAATGAATACTTACATTTGACCTGAAATAGCGTTTTCTTTACCTTGATAGGTGAACGTGAAGTGGTTGTTATTTCATAAGTTTACCTTCACACAAGGATTTTTATTTATCTATGAACACTTTTACAGGAAATACAGAAATTGTGGTCACATTCACCCACTCTTCCACTCATTAATTAATTGAATCTCTTAATTAAACATATTTAGAAAATCCTTATAGATTTTCGTTCAGTATTTTTTAGTCGTGTTTCTGAGCTCGGATCAATCAATCGTGTTATTGACTGTATGCAGCAAAGGGGAGATCGTGGACCTATACCTGAAGAGTGCTATCGAGGGTGTCATCATCAAGTGGGCTACGCAGATCAATGACGTCATCACGGAAGACTCGGCGCAGGCGTTCGCCAACGGCAATAATCCAGTTCCTTACGAAGGTGAGGGGAAAAGTGCCATTCTCAGGTACACTAAAAAACATTAAAAGATTCATCAATAAACAATGTATTGTATAAATTACATTGGCCACTAAGATTTGTCAAACAGTAGAGTAATAAACTGCAGAATGTAGTGGTGCAAGGAATCAAACCAAAACCGTTAGATAAGTTTTCAATAGTGAGAGGTAAACAAAAACCGTAATTCTTTCATTAAATAAACTGCTGGAATCGGAAACTAATAAATCAGTTTCGTTTTTAAATTATTGTAAATTTTTATCTGAGTAAAAGTTTCTGAAAGAGGCTAATTAGTGCGAAGAACTGAATTCGTTATGTCTGAGATTTTCAGAAAGCAATTTTTTATTGTTTCCTTATTTTCGTTTATGTACGTTTTTGCCCTGGCCGGAAGATGTATCATTAAAAGCTTCGATATATCCAATTTCTAAAGCATTAATATTCATTTCGAAATTATTTATTAAAGACTTGGGAAAATAGTTTGATACAGTTTCTTAAAAATCGAAACCGAAATTTGGTAACAAAAATATCGACCCATACGGAAATATTTTATTAACTAAGCGTTATGTGAGACGGTGTGACGCATCTCATCGAATAACCTATTTTACGTGATTTTCCAGTGTTGGTAAAGAATTAAAGTTTAAATAGTACGTAATAATTAAGAAGTTAGATTGGCATGATGGGTAGAGTGTCAAAGGATTGTTTACTTAATCATATTACTTATACAATCTATTTTTAGAGAGCTTCGAAAAAATTAAAGATTTGTAGTTTTCGAAAATGCCGCACGCAAGCAGGGGATCATTTGGTTGGGGAGTTGTGGGCATATCGTGGCTCAGAAAGAAACCTTCAGAATGAACAGAAATCAATAATATTATATTAAGACTGTAAGACTTGGTATCGCTTTTCATTTACAGATGGTATTTCATTTAGTGTAAGATCTTTTGTAGCACAGTGAAAATGGGAAGTAAGCTTCCTTCTTAGACATTCATTCAGCCAGAGCTAGCAGGCATTGTGGCTCTAAGCATAGTGGAAATTTCTTGACGTGTAGGCACGAAAACCTGCAAATAGATGTGAAACGAACGTGTCGACTCAAGACATCACTCCGCGTTAAATAGTTTTCCTAATACCGCAATATTATATTGACTTTACGTAACCAAGAAGAACGAAAAACCACTCTCGACAGCTGGCGCCCATTAACGATTTTAACAGCCCGCCGTCCATCAAGCACAATGGAAACAAATGAGATGTAGCATTTGATGATATATGTGTACTCATATTCCAAAAAATGGTGTTTTCTTATTTTTATTTTTTCTTATTAGAAGGTATTCAAGAAGTATTAATCGACACACAAGTATCTCAAACAAAGAACTTTCTTTTAAGTATCGGCTATCGCCTCCATTTTTCAAGCTTAAACGCCGTATTATTTCGGCTCTGTATTGGCCTAATAACATTATTAACTGTTTTCTAATTCTTTGCCGTTGTATTGACATAATGCAATCAAACATACGAATAAAAAATCCCTCTGAACAGCTACCATTCATTAAGAACAATGGAAAACAATGAGTTGCGACACAAGATGTCACGGTATTCCTTATTTATTTGAATTTTTCTTATAAGATGATGGAATTACGAAAAGTATTAAATGTCATTCGGTCCATAAGACAAATAACTGACTCGGTTGGTTATTTGCCCTATGTACACCTAAATATGATAATGCAGATTAATAATAATGGAGCTAGCTTTTCAGCTATGTCGAATTCAGTCGCTGTCTGGAGGAGAATTCTAGTGGCCGGCTGCTCTGATCGGTAGTTTTCCGTGGATTCTCCGATCAACACCAGGCGAATTCCGGAGCAGTACCCTACCAAACGGGCCTCGGACCGCGCGCGATCTGTCCTTCCTCTTCCTTGTCCTATCCTCTCCCCTTACACACACACACTTACACTAACATGCAACACACTATCACATATTCCGGGAGACCGGTCTGGAGCTTAGAACTTGTCCCGGCTGGGGCGGTGCACCGCTGGTGAGAGAGTCCTGGTTAGGGGGAAACCCCACTAGCTGACGGTAGGTCGGCGCCGGATCTCGCCATCCAGCGGGGAAAGATGACCGCCATCTCCCGAGAAAAAACAATGCACTACACTAACGGCACTAATGACCAAAGCAGTTGGCGTGCCCGGAAACAAGAAAAACTCAATCAAGCAATCAATCAATGATATTGGGTTAATAAGGGGCTCCGAGGTCTAATTGAACAGGCTGACCTAGAAGGGAGCAGTATGGCACGCTGGCACCTTTCTGAGGACCACACGCAGACCGCGTTGCTTCCTTCAGACGCGTGACAGGGTGGCGAAGTGCGTGGGCGTGTGCGTGTGCGCAGAGGTGGCGTTCTGGGATGCGCGCCTGCGCAACCTGCGCTACATCTACCAGCAGCTGCGCGACGAGCGCGTGCGCAAGATGGCCGTCATCCTGGAGAAGACGGACAGCGCCTACTTCCCCTGCTTCAAGACGCTCTTCCGGAACATTGTCGCCGGTGAGCCACTTGCACGTAGAAGATTCATTTCGTAGTTTGCATTAAGGCGGCTCCACACATTCGGCATTCGCCGAGCAGCGAGCGACTGCGCGCCCAATCCCGAACAGCGGATGGGTTCGGCATATATTCTCTTTCTTTGATGTGTCCAAAAAACCGACCCTGCTATTGCAAGCAACTCATTCATACTACTCGGGATTCGGCGAGCGGTTGTTCTCTATTCGCCAAAAACGAATGAGTGGAGCCACCTTAAGATGCAACCAAAGGTAGAGGTGTGAATTATAGGCCCACGCATTCTTACGGCATGATTGTATGCAGAAACGTTAGTACGTGAGCGATAAAGTAGAATAAGGCTATAGTCACTACTTTTAGCTTTATTATAGAAAAAATAATACGATCGCCAAGTATATAAAATTAGCTGAAAGAAATATCTGCTGAGAAATAAGCAAATATAATAAAAAATAAGTATTAGAGAACTTGTTTTTAAATTAATGGGTCGAATTAGTGTTCAAATTGCATAATATAGGGTAAAAGCACGAGTAATAGAAACAATGAAGAAAATAATCGTAATTTTCTCAAACGTTTTGTGCCCATTGTATTTTGTACTCATTTTGACTACATATTATATATTTAGTCATTTGAAAATTTAATATTTCAATTTGCCGGACAGTCCACATTGGCTCTGCAGCATTGTTGACCGGGAGGTCCCGAGTTTCGAGACAAATGTTTTCGAATGGTAGCCGATGTCGGAAATGGGTAGCGGCGAATTTTTGAAATTAGCTACATTGCTGGGCAGAGTTCTGGAAAAGCTCTAGCGCCCGGTTGCTCTGATTCTGAATTTTTCCGTGGTTACTCTGATCAAAATCAGGTAAATGTGGGAGCAGTATGTCAGCAAACGGATCTCGAACCGCGGACCGCTCGTTCACTTTCCTTCCTCACTCTTATTCTCTTCTCACTCCTTATGCACCGACACTTTCATGCACTACGCTGCCATCCATGTCGGGAGGCCAATCGACATATTCGACCCTTTTTTGTCTGGGACGAGGCACGCTAGGGAGATACCTAAGAGGGAAAACGCGCAAGGCGACGTGTAGGTCAGCACCAGATTTCACGTTTCATCAGAGGCCCTGTGTATGCCAAAAATTATACATATTTAACGTTATTGGGTCGGTAGTCCGACTTCGCCGGCCAGCTACCGGTGTCCCCCTTGCTTGAGCCTACTTAAATTCCCATGCTTGGGGGTAAAATGAATGTGTAATGCGCAGTACATGACAGGGGATGATTGACGTGTGCAGCGTTGGCGGAGGCGCAGGACATCTCGCTGTACCTGAAGCCACTTCTGCGCCACTTCAAGGTGGTGGAGGAGACGGACTTCTCCGAGCTGTCGCCGCACCTGATGCCGCTCATGCACGTCGTGTGCCTGGTGTGGTCCAACTCGCGCTACTACTGCACCTCCTCCAAGATCATCATCCTGCTGCGACAGATCTGCAACCTACTCATTCAGCAGGTGCGCCACGCTCGGAGGTTGTTTCTTGGAATCTTGGGGTCCAATGCATGGTTGCTAACGTTTCGCTTGTCATACTGCGGAATGCGCGGTATGACGACCGAAACTCCTGCGAGGAAGGAAATAAGATCGGATAAGTAATCATCTCTCTCAACTTGAAAACAATTCAAGCTAGGAGAAATGAAAACTATAGAAACTAGGGAAAAAATTAAAACTACGGAATCTAGGGAAAAATTAAAACTATGGAAGCTAGGAAAAACTAAATCTATGGAAGCTAGGGAAAAATTAAAACTATGGAAGCTAGGGAAGCGGGAATGAAATGACTCGTACGAAGTTCGTACGAAGTAAAGTTTTTGAGAATTTAAAGGAAGAAATTAGCAGAAGGAAGAGTGAGAAAAATAAGTTTCCATTCACTCCGACTGGGAAAAGCTTTGTCTTTGAACGATACACGATCTGGATACGTACCAGTTTTAGCCGTTTTCAGATTTGTGCTCTTAATTAACCAAGCTCCTATTTGGCCTCACCCACCCACTTTTACCCGTCGGTTTACATCGTCTCATGATTATCGAAATAACTTTTATATTCACGGTTTAACAAATTAGTACCCTATACCCGCTTTACGCTTACAGACGCTTCGGAATAATAAATCTGTTTTCTCAAGTAAGTCAGAAGCCTTTGGATTAAGTTCACTGAAGTTTTCATTCAGCAGTTATGGCCTGAGACTCGTGTTGCAAGTACTGACAAAACAGTCACATATTTTGTACGTTTAAAGGACCCACTTCATGTACGGTCGCTGACTATCGGTTTCGTGCGGCGTCTTGCCAAATAAAGTATTGTCAATGCACGTAACTTCGTAACTTCAGTTAACATGTAACCGTTTAATGTTTTATACGCTCAGAGCGTTTTGCATGGCTTTTTTCTTAGACGTTACGACTTTGGAAATTATTTCGAATTGTAACGGCAGAGTGCTCTGATAACATTAATTGTGAGCACATTCTGATTATTCTCACTTCGTTTGACGTTTCTCAATCTGTCGTACAAACAACACGAACGTAGGACTCATGAAATATCGTACTCCCATATTTCTATAACGTAACGTTTCTTGATGCTTGTGCATAGGCAATTGCAAATTAATGGTTATCGAATCCGGTATACAGTTTGCGCTGTACAAAGCCTCTAATGGTGCATTGTATCGAACATTTGTTTATCGGATGAAACAAACGCTTTCTTGACGAAAGTGCGGTAGCAAGAAAAAATTGTTGATGTAGTTCAGCTACGTATCATATGCCGTCACTTGGTAGTCTAGAACCTGATGGTGATGTTACTAGATTAATGAAAGGTTTTAATATTTAGTTCAGAGGCTAAGACGATTTTCATGCAGAAAATTTGCGATGTAGAATAACATGTTTATAAATATATTATTAAAAATGTTCCTAAAAATCTTCAACAGAGTTCCGAGCTGTGAACTAGTATAATTCGTACTATTGTCCAGTGGTCTGTTACAAATGCAATTAAAAATTGCTCTCATATATTAAACATTGTAATACAATTCAATACAATAAAATAATGAAAGACGTTGCAAATATCTAAAACTATTAATAATATATTGGAAACCACAGATATTTTATTGCAGTAAAAAATAAATAATAATAAATACAATGTAAGGCATATAACAGAAAATTCGTACACATTTTAAAGCAAATTCAAACAACTACGAGTTTAAATATGTTTATGTGATTCGTAAATAAACGTTCTGTACCTCAAATAGCTGTGAATATGTTGCAGGCCAAGAAATATTTGGATCCTTCTTCAATATTCCAAAGCGACGTAATGGAAGCTAAGGAGAGAATCAAGGATGTGGTTACAACCCTCACCATGTTCAGGTAGCCATTAATGTTCAGGTAGTCACCATGTTCAGGTAGTAGTAATTACTCTTTTCATCATTTGTTACCTTAAGGGGAGGAGGACATTCATATCTTAAGCACGTTAATTTGATGTTTGGGAACATGTATCTCAGAAACTATTTCGCTCCAATATTGGAAACTCTACTCACTCGGTATGAAATAATGCACTAACTACGTTTCTTTCAGAAAAGTTTTCGACAACCGAAGAGAGAAAATTGCCACCTATTTTGAAGATCGAGAGCCAGTTCTCTGGAATTTCCATCCAAATATGGTGTTTGAAAGATTCAACGCTTTCCTGGCGCGATTAGCCACAATTGAGGTAAGATCTTCTGAATGTGTGACCAGCATGATGTATAACTAGTGGTCTGGAGCAGAAGAAATGCTGCTGTCAAGTGTGTGGAAAATTGGGTTCTGGGCCAACAAACATTGGCTGTTTTGAAACGGAACACGTGAATATTGAAACTTTTTTTCTTTCTTTCTCATCGCATGACGTCAGCTGTGTCATAAGCAGTAACGCTCTTTATGGAAATAAAGTTGGAACATCAGGAATGAGAAATTCCGGATTAACATTATGAAATGTTTACATTTTTCAGTGAAAATCAAAACTGCTTTGGTATTTATTAGAAATCATTGACATCTCTCACATAATCAGAGGCTGCTTAGTTTTCCTTCGGCGCAAAAGTGTTAAATCGAAATTTAAATTACTGGAGGCGTTGTTCTGGTCAATAGTATTGTTTATTGAAATAGCAGCTTTCGATGGCTTAACTATCATTGTCAGTTTCCTGGTACAAAAACGTTTAGAATATTAAAACATTTAGTTATGGATTAATATTTAGTTATGGAATAATAGATTGCTAATGAAGAATTAATTGAGAGTTTATTTATATATATGTAATTTTAAAAAATAAGAGAAATTAACATCACAATAAATGAAAGAAAAAGGGGGAGTGATAAAAACATGAAATATTACAGTAATTTTGTGCAAGACAATAAATGAAAATGAAAAACGTGTAAAATTTACTAATAGAAACATGAAAAGTAAATTGAGTCGTTTATTACTTTCTGCATGGAAGCCATAAAACAACTTCAGGAATTGTATGTTTTTTTTCAATTATTTCCCCTCCCAGTTACCGTGGAGAGGCGAGATTGTATTCGTATTTGGGGATACAGAATTTGCTAATCCAGCCGATTAGGGTTTTGAAGCTAAGTTAAGGGCCTATTTTCAACAAACTGACTAAAATTACTTAAAACTAAATACAAAAGGCTTCTTTGGGCTTACGTATATAGTGATGTGGCGGGCCAAGCGGCTTAAATACTGGGCTGTGAGATAGAAGAGGAGGGTGAACTGCTGGGTTGCGGTGCGCTGTCTACTTGAGGGCTGTTGATTGGTTGATTGATTGCTAGTGATTCCGGGCGCGTCAACTACTGAGGTCATTAGTCCCGTATGTGTAGTGCTTTTTTCCATCGGGAGCTGTGGACTTCCCCCGCTGGATGGCGAGATCCGGCGCCGACATACCGTCGACTAGCGGGTTTTTTCCCGACCAGGTATCTCCCACCAGCGGGGCACTGCCCCATCCGGGACAAGTTCTAAGCCCCCGAATGGTCTCCCGACATGTGTGGTAGTGTATTGCATGTTAGTGTAAGTAAGGGGTGAGCATAGGCAGGGATGATGAAGGACAGATCGCGCACGATCCGTGGCCCGTTTGTTACGGTACTGCTCCGGCATTCGCCTGGTGTTAATCGGAGAAACCTCCGAAAACTACCGCTCAGAGCAGCCGGCCGCTTGAATTCTCCTCCAAACAGCGACTGAATTCGACCTAGCTGTCAAGCTAGTGTCGAAAATCCTACCCCGTCGGGGACTGGGACCTAGGACCACATGGTCAGCGGCACTGCAGTGACATCAGTTGATACACTGAGCCACGTCTCCCGGTTCGAGAACTGTTGAAGTGGTTCAGAGTCCCCCTATTCCGCAGACGTTCTTCGACACGGTGACGGAGTTCATGAAGCTGGAGAAGGTGGAGGTGGGCGGACTGCAGGGCCGCGCGCTCAGCGTGCAGATCAGCGGCGTGTTCGCCGACTTCAGCGAGCTGCTGCTGCGCTTCGCGGCCAAGGCCGGCGACGCGCTGGCGCCCGAGGACGACGCGTTCGCGCGCGACTACGCGGCCTTCCAGGAGCGCGTGGAGCACCTCGACCGACGCCTCGCCGCGCTCTTCTGCCTCGCCTTCGAGGACTGCAGCAACCTCGAGAGCATTTTCAAGGTACGTGCCTCGCATTGCGCTTCTGACCTTCGAAGCACTTTCAAGGTAGCACGCATTGCGCCTGTAACCATTAGTTATTTTCATAGTACGACGCATTACGCCTGTAACCTTTATAGTATTTTCAAGGTACCACGCATTGCGCTTGTAATCTTTAGAGAATTTTCAAGGTACCACGCATTACGCCTGTAGAGCTTTTTAAAGGTGCGTTTGTAACCTTTAAAGGATTTTCAACCTACATTGTGCTTGAAACCTTTAGAACGTTTTTAAGATACCACGCATTGCGCTTGTAATCTCGAAAGTAAATTCAAAGAATCTCTCATTGTAACCTTCTAACCTTCATGATTTTCAAAGTATCTCTTTGCTATTGTACCTTTAGAGAATTTCCAAGGTAATATCCGTCCAACCTTTCTTTTCCGATGGCTGGGAGAAATGCGGGCAGTGTGGCCATTAGATTTTATGAAGCAATGTCCATCTCTTGAATATTAGTCATATCTTCCTTCGCAACTTTTTCAATAATTTGCACTCTAACTTTTCCAGGAATTTGATGTATCTCTTGGAATGGATTGTGGACCTAGGTCGGCCATTTATTTAGATTTTTTGGAGAAAAACAAGAACAGGAGTTCTCGTCTTCAAGAGCAAATAGTTTTTATTACGCACTAATAAAGATCTGTTTGGCACGACATCAGTGCTCTCTATGAGCGTTTACCTTCAAATGTTTATTGTGCTAGGAAGGAAGAAGGTAGACCAGCGGTGAAGAACGGTTGCGCGGGTAATACTTTGAATAGCACTTGTAACGTACAGAGTATTTTCAAGGTACATTGCATTGCGCTTGTAACCTTTACAGTATTTTCAAAGAAAATGCGGTCGCAGTGATCTTAAGAAAGTGCTTAACCCGGGAGTGTCCGCGAGAGGTAGACTCACGTCAGTGCCCGCAATGTATCTCTCAGATATAGCTGCAACTTTTTGTGAATGTGAATGATCGGAAGGTCCATTTACATAAGTACATATTTTATTCAGTGTGTACATGTCCCCCAGTGCAATTGTTAATGAATTTTACATTGCAGAATTCCTGTCTGAATAGTTATGACGAGAAAGGTAAAAATTGACAAATTATTCGCAAAAATCATTAAACATCATATTATCCTATTAAATAATATTAAATATAATTTTCTCAATTTTTTTGCATGTTATAAACCAATATATATTTTACTTTTTCACAGAAATATTTAGAAAATCTTTGCCTTTTTTTCTATTTTGCAAGGTTCGCATTTTTTCATTACCCTGTTTGCTCGCACGTGTAGCACGAGTGATGGGCGTCTTGTAGCGGCACACGAAAAGTTGCAATCTCGGGAAATTGTCGTTTTTCTGGAGAGCGGTTTTAATTCCACTACGCTCTTTTCTCTGTCGGCCTAAGACAATGTTTTTTATTTATTGTATATCCCGGGAGTGTCCGCAATAGGTAGACTCACGCCAGTGTCCGCAATGCATCTCTCTGATATAGGTACTACGTTTTGTAAATGCAAATGATCTGAAAGTCAATTTACTGAAATACATATTTTATTTAGTTTGTAAGTGTTCCTCAATGCAATTGTTAATGAATATAACACTGCAAAATTCTTCTTTGAATAGTTATGGCGAGAAAGGTAAAAATGGTACACGTAAAAATCATTAAACATCATATTATCCTATTCAATAATTTTAAATACAGTTTCCTCATATTATTATGGCATGTTCTATACAAATATATATATTTTACGTTTTTACAGAAATATTTAGAAACACTTTGTCCTTTTCTATTTTGCAAGGTACCCATATTTTTCATTTCTCTACAGACGTCTCCTGCACATTTTCTTTATCTTTGGTAAGAAATTGTGACAGTCGATTGTAGATGAGGCAAATTATTACATTTTCTGAATACGCACTTGTCATAAATACGGCTGAAAATTATGCCATGATACGTACCGCTCAGGCCAGGAGCTTACAATGCACTGACGCCACTGCACCCAACCTGTATAACAGATATCGCGGCTCAGCAATCAAGTTTGAACATGCTCACGGGAAATAATTCAGCGAAAGGATAAAAATAGGCGACCTCAGAAAAGTGCAATGAAGGAATATATGAAATATCAGATGACTCGCAATAATTCTGGAACGTAAAATTGCCGTGGCTTGGATCTCAAAAATCTATTGCGAGCACTCCCGTATTAAGGAGCCTACGCAGTGCTTCAAGGGTGATTGTTCAGTCGGCTGCTGCTACCTGTGGTTACAGCTGATCGAGATCGTGGGGACGGTGCTGGACCGGCCACTGATCGAGCGCGAGTTCACGGCCAAGTACGCGCAGGTGCTGGACCGCCTCGACCAGGACGTCGCCGTCTCAGAGGTACGCCCCGAGGTGGCTCGTCGCAAGAGATGAGCGGTTGGCGGATCCGTGGGACGAATCTCTGTAGCTTTTAATCAATAACGGAATAATGCGTTCTCAATTCATTTTGTTGGAAATTATTTTGAAAAATTTAGATAAGTAAACAGTTAAGCACTACGGTTTGATATTTCTCGTTATGGACGAATACTATTCCATAGTAAAAGGAATACTGATGTGAAATCTGAAATAATTCATCTTCTTTCGTTCAAAATGAATAACAGTGAGAAATGACCAAATTCGTGAAACGATTTTGGCCGATGCGAGATTCAATGAAACATGTACAGAAAGCTAATAGTAGCTCCATATCATTTTTGGCGCCTGCAGCAAGAATTAAAAAAGATTCTAATAATGGTACGTAATGGTAATAATGAAAACTTTTTCGTCGGGAATGACTCGCCAAGTTTCGTTACCATCCATACCGGAGGCTGTAGAGAGAATAGCTTTTGCGCAGCGCGAACCACTATACAAATCCACATTGGATCCACTACTCATACATGAATTCTAACTCTACGATAAAATACAACACTCCGCTAAAGTTATTGGGTGTATTCTGGTGCTTTCTACAATTATTAAGTACGATACATATCAGGTGATTCCCATAAACGAAATACTCTTCCAACAATGGCGGCAGTGTGCTGCAGATATTCCCACAATTGGGAACATCTTCCATTATCACCGTCGCAATTCCTCTGATAGGGATGTTCTGGGTTTTGAGTCTCGGCAGAGGGAGATTTTCGACTCTAGCTTATTAGCTAAATCGAATTCATCGGCCGCGGCTGCGCCGTGTAGATAAGGATTCTACCCCTGATGGGTATATTTTTGTGGTTTTATCGAACTATGCCAGATGTATGATGGAGCAGTTCCTTAACAATCGAGCTTCGCACCGCGCGCATCTTTCGTCCCTAATTCAGGAATTCTTTTTTCTTTCTTACATACAGTTACATGCCCTTCACTAACACACATGTCAGGATACCATTCGGAAGTTTGGAACTTATCGAGATTGGGGCGGTGCCCTGTTGGTGGAGATAACCGAAAAATAAAAAACCGCAACCTGACATGTAGTTCGGCGCTGGATCTCAAATTACAGCAGGAGAAGAACAACACCACCACAGCGTGATATACAACACACTCTAAACCTACAGGACTAATTATGATAGCATTAACTTATAGAGATTATTATATTGTAAAAGTTGCGATTATTATATTGTAAATCATATGTACGTAACTTTTTTTGTAACCTGTACAAAACACTATAAAGATGATTGTTCTCGCCACTAACTATGACGCGACTGGAAACACAAAATAATAAAACATACAACTCACGTTCTGTCTTTAATACGCATCACACGACGCAAAATCGACCCAGGTCACGTGGTTGCGTGTAACGGGCATCGTACTGTCCAGCGATCCGCGTAGCAATCTGTCTGCAACGCGCGTGTGTGAGCGCAGGAGCTGTACGAGGAGCAGATGCGGGAGTACTCGCGCAGCGGGAGCATGCCGGTGGACGTGCACATGCCGCCCGTGGCGGGCGCCATGCGCTGGGCGCGGATGCTGGCGCGCCGCGACGCCTTCTCCGTGCGGCGCTTCCGGGAGCTCAACCACCCGTGAGTACCCAGCCGGGGGGGCCAGCGAGCGGAATAGCCTGTTGCTCCGTCCGTGGGACCGGCTCAGGACATCGGTTGATGTCGATGCAGTGCCTCTGACTGGGAGGTAAAAAACCGGGAGAGATGCCTCAAGGCATCAACTGATGTCACTGCAGTCCTTCTGACCGGCAGGTCTTAGGTTCGAGTCCCGATGATCGCAGGATTTTCGACACTAGTTGGTCAGCTAGATTGAATCATGTCGCTGTCTGGAGGAGAATTCGAGCGACCGGCTGGTCTGATCGGTAGTTTTCCGTGGTTTCTCCGATCAACCCCAAGCTAATGCCGGAGCAGTACCCTAACAGACGGACCACGGACCATGCGAGATCTTTCCTACCTCTTGCTTATCCTATTCCTTTCCCTTACACACATTTTCACTAACATGCGCCACACTACCACACATGCCGGAAGACCGGTCCGGTGCTTAGAGCTTGTCCCTGCTGGGGTGGTGTATCTCTGATGGGAGATATCTGATTGGCTAAACCCTGCTAGCCGACGGGCAGGTCAGCGCCGGATCTCGCACCATCCAGTGGGGGAAGATACCCGCCAGAATCTGGGATAACAGCATGCACTAAACTTACAGGACGATCGAATGAGCCTGGAATCACTAATAAATCAATCCAATGAACACCAGACGAATGCCGGAGCAGTACCCTAACAAATGGGCCACGGACCGCGCGCGTTCTTTCATCTTTCTTCCTTGTCCTATCCTCTCCCCTTACACACATTTTCACTAACATGCACTACACTACCACACATGCTGGGAGACCGGTTGGGAGCCTAGAGCTTGCCCCGGCTAGGGCGGTCCGCCGCTGGTGAAAGATACCTGGTTGATTAAAACCTCGCTAGCCCACGAGTAGACCGTCGCCAGATAACACCATCCAGCGGGGGAAGATCAAAGCGACCTTCTGCGATAATAACATGCACTACATTTATTGGTCTAATGACACCAGTCGAAGTGTCTGGATTCAATAATCAATCAGTAAATCGGAATATCTATCTAGTGGCGAAAAACCTACCAACGTCGAGATCCCAACCCTAGGACCTGTCAAAGGCAGTGGAGAGACATCCGTTAATGCCGTGAGCCACTTCAAATCCATGGATTCATTCAGAGAATCCTCCCCGAGGGAACGAGTGCGGGTGAGTAGGTGTGCACAGACCAAGGTGGTGTGGCGCGCCACGGAAAGATGCTAGTGGGGCGCGTGAAAACTCCCCGAAGGCTTGTGTCAGGCGAGTGGGT